>NW_026469672.1:0-31541 GCF_026875155.1 Cherax quadricarinatus
GCCTTTTTGTTCCTAAGTAAAAGGTCAGCAGACATTATCCACCGATCCTTCACATGTTTGTTTCGTTCTGTTTAGTGGTTCTTATGTATTATATATACAGCGCTCCTTGTCAGTTCCTCATTATTTTTCTTATCTGAGCAGTTTGATTTTCTTCACCATTGCATTACTTTGTATTCCCGCTGGAAGACTTTTTTTATATTCTCTTGCAGTTTTTTCGTGTCTTTTACCGAGGTGACTTTCATGCTTATTTTCGTACTATCCGCAAATTATGATGTGCATCTGTGACGAGTGTGTTTTTTTTTTTTTTATATATCTAGCTCTGTGAGGATGAGAAACAGTAAAGGCGCCGGACGGTGCCTTTGGGATACTGAGTTTTTTGCTTTGCTAATGTTGGATTTTGTTCTGTTTACTACTTTGTTTTTTTATGTCAGAAAATTTTAATGACTATTTTCTACTTGTCCCATCATATCACTTGACCTCAGGGTTATGTGCCACAGACTCCATAGTTGTATTTCTCAAATGCCTTCTAGAAATTTATGTAGACCACTTTTGCATACTGATTTTTTTCTAAACCCTGCGTAATCTTGTCATCATGATGTAGTAGTTGTGACAAGCTTGCTTTTCCCCCGCTTTTAAATCCATTTTGGGTTTGTGTTGTGCTGGTGATGCTTTTCCTAGAGTTAGCGATTTAGCTTCTCACCCCCCTTTTTAAAGTCTTTGATGATGTGTAATGTTTCTGACACTGGTCTTAATATGTTGTCAGTGTCCTTTGTGCAGAGGAGCTTTGTCTGCACTTTTTAAAGCCTTCAGTATTTACATCTAAGTTTTTTCTTCAGAGAGTACTGAATGTTTGTGCTAGTTAAATTTTGCACTTCTCTATAAATAAGGGACCCAGAAATCCGGCCATGGTGCTGCATAAGTGGGCATGCTTTCTATTTCTTTTCTGGAATCTATGGTAGTAGTGTTTATGCCAGATATGTGATTTGTAGAGCTGTCCAGAGTAATGGAAAGCAAAATCAGCATCCACCGTTTGGTGGATTGCTGAACATTGATTCATATTTGTCTTATTAAAATCTTGATCATTTCGTTTTTGTCGTCTGTGGTTGAACTTCCTGTGAGTAATGAATCAGTTCTGTGGGTGGTTCTGGACCCCGGATTTTGCTTTTGTGTAGAAGTGTTTGTTTTTTTTTAATTGAACGGGTTTTTGTTCCCTTTGTGCTTCTTCTGTCTGGGATGAATGTTTAAGTTTAAGAGTCTCAAAACTCCAGCCCGTCGCTGGAGTTTTGAGACTATGACCGCGGGTTCAATCCCGGCCGGGGGTATGGTTTGTTTGCAATCGTGTTATACGATTTCTTGAGTCATGTTTAGTTTCTGCTGTGTATAGTTACTCCCTCAACTCAGATTTTCTTTCCTTCGTTATAACACTTGCTGGCTTCAAGCAGTTAAGTAATATTTTTCTTCTTACACATTCTTCTACGTAACCTTTCTCAGTACAACATTATTTATACATACTATATATGTCTCGACAATAAACGTTTACCATCACTGGGTGAGTTTACAGAATGTACGGAACTGTGTCTCAGGTAATCTCTGAGAGTTCTTTGACTTGGTCAATTCTCTGTTCTTGATGTTGAATTTACTGAGCATCCCTTCTCATTAAATATTTCGGGAGTGCTCCCCACCTGAATTTACGCTTGTTTATATTTCTATGAAGATGTGAAGTATGTTGTATTTGAGTCATTTATGTCTCTGATTAATTCCCCTTGTGTGGAGATAGATTTTTTTTACTTTATAAAAAAACTAGAACTAACCATAGAAAAAATTAATTCAAATACAATATACTCGATCACAGCTTTATAGAAATATACCCGTTGTTTGTGATGATCAAGTGAAGTGTATTTCATCTCTAATGGTTTCTGTTGTCTGATGGTTCAAAGTAAACATTTCATAGAGTCTAAATTAGCTCTCTGGTATATTTGCTGGATTAACGTTCTTCCAGGAATTCCTTCTAACACAACGCTGTTGTTTACCAGCTTCCATTACGCATTTGTGGGATTGAAATATTCAAGAACACTATTTGGTTTTCGGAAATTTTTAGGTTTTCAAGACAACAATATATATATTTTTTAATTAGTTCCCATGAATTCCTGAGCCGCTGTTGACAAATGGTTTATATACGAGAATTTTACAAAGATCTTATTCCCTTTAAAACTTTTACTTTATCATTTGGTAATTTTAAGAGTTCTGTGCCGAAAAATGAGTCTTAACTTAACATATTAATTCTGCCACATCTATAAAAAAAAATTCACTCATATCTCACCATCCAAACATTACTCGTGTGTTTCGGTAAACACTCCAAACACAACCTTTGCTTATGTAAGGAACCCAGTTAGGGCGTTAACTTTGTTTTATTTGTGTTCAATCCCTGATTCTCCACACAAAGGAGAGAAGATTTTTCTATTTCGAATGTGGATTTTTTTTTGTTAGCAGGTTTGGTACTGCATCATCTTATATAATGATCATAGTTCACATTAAAGATTTCCCCCCAGTACGTACTGACTGTAAAATGTGAGGTTGTATGTCTGGCTTGGTGTAGCTCGCTGTGTTGCAGCTGGTGTCCAACTGCAACACAGCGATGTATTTTTCTTTTTTCTTTTCCTGTTATCTTTTTTTCCTTATATTTTTGTTGTTGTTGTCTACTTTCCACTCTGCCTTTGGCGCTTCATATGTTTTTTCTATGCCTCTGTGCCCTCTTCATGGGGAAAATTTTATGCAAGGCCACACCAGACTGAAAATTTTTTTAAGTGTGATTATTTGTAACTTCTGCCATTGGTCATCTTTCATCATATTTTTTTGTCGTTAGAAGAGAAAGGTTGCTTTATCTAATGCAGTTTTTTTCTTTGGTCTGTCTGTGTTTTAATATTGTATACTGTCTGTCTTGCGGAATTCATCCTTACGTAGCATTATTTTTTGTCTCACCCGCGTGTTGCACATTTGATTTCAGTTCTCATTTGTGTACCCGCTATGTGTTTTGTCTCACTGTGCCTCCCTTTTCTTGTATTTTCGCCTCATGGTGTTGTTCTTTACCTTGTTACCCCCGCTACTTGCCATCTTCTTTCTTCATTTTCCCCAAACCTATTATTATATTATTGGTAATTACCCCAGGGAAATTTCTTTGTCTTACGTTCGTCTTTACCATTAAAAAAATATTGTTATTTTTCACCCACCGTTCCCGTCCTCAGAAAAATTCAGAAGCCTTCCCTCCTTCATTTTCATTCCGGGTGACGCTGGTTAATCAGCGCCTGACACATGGATTCTTCATCCCCCAAAGCAGTGCAACGCCCTTTGTTACATCGACACTCAGCCTTACACTTCTCAAACATTCTCATCAGACTGAACTGTTGAAAATAAAAAATTTTGGGTAAAATTTCCCCAAAATGTTAGGTAAAAGGATACATTGCAACTAATCCTTTTTTTGTTGCAACGTTTCGCTCTCCGGAGCTTTGTCACGACGTTTTCAACAAAACAAGGACAACTCTAATACTTATTAATAAAACCCTAATTCCAATTAAAATTTCCCTCTGGTAAAAAATATTTTAATGGGGTGACAAAACTCCTGGAGCGAAACGTTCCCCAATATATGTGTCATTTTTCCCCAACTGACTGATTCTTTTTCCCCGTTGTTGTCTTGATTATCTATACAATGAATTTTAAAACAACAACGTATTGATGAATTAGACAGACAGTAAATTTTTCAAAGATTTTGGTAGCATAGCGGGGATGTGGGCACTATGGTGGAGTGCCGGGGGCTTTTTAATAGAGGGGGGCGTGTGGAGACCGGCATAAATTTGAGGGGGCCTATGGTGGAGTGTAGGGATCATTTTTTGAGAGGGGGCATTATGGTGGAGTGCCAGGTGTGAGTGTATGAGAGTGGGCACTACAGGGGAGTGCCAGGTTGAGTGTGTGAGAGTGGGCACTACAGTGGAGGGCCGGGTGTGAGTGTAGAGAGTGGGCACAGGGTGGAGTGCCAGGGTGTGTGTATGAGAGTGGGCACAAAAGCAGAAACGCGCGCACACACGCACACACAAAAACCACACAACACACACACAAAACACACAAGATTTAAAGAGGTTTTTTACAGTGGAAACCAGTAGGACTCCAGGAAATCAGAACAGGGGGCAAACCAACAAGTGCTGGATGAGGTACATATAACCAAGGAGGAGGTGAAGAAGCTGCTATGCGAACTTGACACCTCTAAGGCGGTGGGACCAGACAACATCTCTCCATGGGTCCTTAAAGAGGGAGCAGAGATATTGTGTGAGCCATTAACAAAGATCTTCAACACATCATTTGAAACTGGGCAACTCCCTGAGGTATGGAAAATGGCAAATGTAGTCCCAATTTTTAAAAAGGGAGACAGACATGAGGCACTAAACTACAGACCTGTATCACTAACGTGTATAGTATGCAAGGTCATGGAGAAGATCATCAGGAGGATTGTGGTGGGGCACCTGGAAAGAAACAAGTGTATAATTGACAACCAGCACGGTTTCAGGGAAGGAAAATCCTGTGTCACAAACCTACTAGAGTTTTATGACAAGGTGACAGAAGAAAGACAAGAGAGAGAGGGGTGGATCGACTGCATATTTTTGGACTGCAAGAAGGCCTTCGACACAGTTCCTCACAAGAGGTTACTGCAAAAGCTAGAGGATCAGGCACACTATAACGGGAAAAGGGCACTGCAATGATCAGAGAATATCTGACAGGGAGGCAACAACGAGTCATGGTACGCGACGAGGTATCAGAGTGGGCGCCTGTGACAAGCGGGGTTCCACAGGGTCAGTCCAGGACCTGTGCTGTTCTTTGGGATATGTGAACGACATAACAGAAGGGATAGACTCAGAAGTGCCTTGTTTGCAGATGATGCGAAGTTAATGGAATAATCAAATCGGATGAGGATCAGGCAGGACTACAAAGAGACCTGGACAGGGTACAAGCTGGTCCAGCAACTGGCTCCTTGAATTTAACCCTGCCAAATGCAAAGTCATGAAGATTGGGGAAGGGCAAAGAAAACCGCAGAAAACAATATATTTTAGATTTACCAAAGACTGCAAACCTCACTCAAGGAAAAAGATCTGGGGTGAGTATAACACCGAGCATATCTCCTGAGGCGCACATCAATCAGATAACTGCTGCAGCATACGGGCGCCTGGCAAACCCTACGGATAGCGTTCCGATACCTCAGTAAGGATTCGTTTAAGACTCTGATATACCATTTACGTCAGGCCCATACTGGAGTATGCAGCACCAGTTTGGAATCCACACTAGTCAAGCACGTCAAGAAATTAGAAAAAGGAAAAGGGTTTTTGCAACAAGACTAGTCCAGAGTACGGGATTGTCCTACGAAAAAAGGTTGAGGAAATCGGCCTGACACACTGGGGGACAGGAGGGTCAGGGGAGACATGATAACGACATATAAAATACTGCGCGGAATAACAAGGTGGAACAAAGACGGATGTTCCAGAGAAGGGACACAGACACAAGAGGTCAAAATTTGGAAGTTGAAGACTCAGATAAATAAAAGGGATGTTAGGAAGTATTCTTCAGTCATAGAGTAGTCAGGCCGTGGAATAGCCTAGAAAGTGACGTAGTGGAGGCGGGAACCATACATATTTTTTAAGGCGATGGTATGATAGAGCTCAGGGGGCGGGGGAAGAGAGGACCTAGTAGCAATCAGCGAAGAGGCGGGGCCAGGAGCTGTTTTTTCGACCCCTGCAACCACAATAGGTGAGTACAATAGGTGAATAACACACACACACACACACACAAAACACACACACACAAAATACAACCAGCATGGATTCAGAGACAGAAAATCATGTGTCAAAACCCTACTGGAGTTCTATGACAAGGTCACAGCAGTAAAACAAGAGAGAGAGTAGTGGGTAGATTACAATTTCTTGGACTGTAAGAAGGCTTTTTGACACAGTTCCACACATAAATTAAGGCAAAAGCTGAAGGACCAGACAGGTATAACAGGGAAAAGCACTGCAGTGGATCAGAGAATACCTGACGGGAAGGCATCAGCGAGTCATGGTACATGAGGTGTCAGAGGGGGCGTCTGTGACGAGCGGAGTTCTACAAGGGTAGTCCTAGGACCAGTGCTGTTTCTAGTATATGTGAATGACATGACTGAAGCAATAGACTCAGAAATGTCCCTGTTTGCAGACGATGTGAAGTTAATGAGGACCTTCAATCGGAGGAGGATAAGGCAGGACTACTAGGGATCTGGACAGCTGCGGGCCTGGTCCAGAAACGGGCTCCTGGAGTTAACCCCCACCAAGTGCAAAGTCTTTAAGATCACAGAAGGGCAAAAAAGGCTGCAGACAGATTACGTCTATGTGGCCAAAGACAACAAACTTCACCAAGGAAAAGGATCTCGGAGTGTGTATAACACCGAGCACATCTCCTGAGGCGCACATCAACCAAATAACTGCTGCCCGCATATGGGCGCCTGGCAAACCTGAGAATAGCGTTCCGATACCTTAATAAGGAATCGTTCAAGACACTGTACACTGTGTATGTTCGGGGCCATACGGAGTATGCAGCACCCCCTGGAACCACACCTGGTCAAGCACGTCAGAAGTTAGACAAAGTACAAAGGTTTGCAACAAGGCTAGTCCCAGGGCTCAGGGGAATGTCGTACGAGGAAAGGTGAGGGAAAAATTTGGACTACGACACTGGAGGACAGAAAAGGGGGAGGGGAGACATGATAACGACAAACAAGATACTGCGGGGAATGACAAGGTGGACAGAGATAGGATGTTCCAAGGGGGGGATACAGAAAAAGGGGTCACAACTGGAAGCGAAGACTCAGACGAGTCACAGGGGCGTTAGGAAGTATTTCTTTAGTCATAAGTCGTCAGGAGTGGAATACCTAGCAAGTGAAGTAGTGAAGGCAGGAACCATACATAGTTTTAAGAAGATGTAAACAAAGCTCAGGAAGCAGAGAGACCTAGTGTGCGATCAGTGAAGAGGGGGGGCCAGGAGCTTAGTCTCGATCCCTGCAACCACAATTAGTGGAGCACACACCCCACACACAAAACACATAATCAAAGACTCACGAAATCGTAATGACCGATTGCAAACAAATCATACCATGGGCGAGGATAGAACCCGCGATCAGAGAGTCCAAAACTCCAGCCCGTCGCGTTAGCCACTGGACCAGCTAGCCACAATAAGATTCGTCCAACCTAGGTATATTTCTACACCATAGGAAGGTTAGCATAGGCACCACTGTGACCACAAAAATGCAAGTTGGGTGAATCTTATTGTGGCTAGCTGGTCCAGTGGCTAACGCGACGGTCTGGAGTTTTGAGACTCTCTGACCGCGGGTTCTATCCCCCCCCTGGTTTTGGTTTGTTTACATAATCAATGTTTTCACATGTCATATTCGTTCCATTATCGTCATTTTCTTATCATCATAATTGGCATCCCGTTATTATCTCATCATAGCATAATGACTGATCATTATCATCATTCACATTATCATCATCTCTATGATTTACTATCAACATTATCAAAATGAATTATATAAAAATTTGTACATTACCTGTCAAACTATTTAGTTTTTTAATTGTGTATTACAGGTGAGGAAACGATGCGACGGTGGTGCCAGTGGTGCCAGGGGTGCCAGGTAGCAGTGGTCCCTGTTTTGCCAGTCCTTGATAAGGTATGAAAATTTTGTAATTATATCCTAGTAGTGAAAGTTGTGATAAATGGTTCAGAGAACCGAAAAAAAAAATTCGCAAGATTTGCGTATCTTTTCTGTGGAAACGCTTCGCAATACAGTGGTTCCTCAGTCCAAATACAAAGAAGAATATGAAGATCAGAAGGAGTTTTGGGGTAATCAGTCCTTAGTTGGAGTCGATGTAATTCAGCCCATCCATTCTGAACAGAATGATGTATTGTAGTTGATCACTGGGAGGTGAGAGGGACACGACGGGGGAATGATTACCTCAAAATTCCTTCTGATCTTCCCCATTCTTCTTTGTATTGGACTGATGAAGCCAATGTGTGGCGAAACGTTTCTTCATAAAGATACTCAAGTGTTGCGCATGTGTCTAATTTATCAACTTGTCGGTTCCATGAACCATTCGTCTACCTGCAAGTTACTGCGTCAGCATGTTTATCACAGTGAGTTACATAAACTACTCAGCCTTGTGACTGTATCCCTCACACGTTTTTGATTCATTATTTACTCGTCTCCCAGTGTTAGTCCTAACGCTATCACACACATACCAAAGTTGAATCTTTTTCCCTTTTAGGTATTTTCTTCATTAAATTGATCAACTTTGCATATAGCAGGAATTCAGTGTGTGTGAAAGGAATCCATAAGATCGTACATTCATTTATGTCTATTTTTTTTAAAATCTACACCTTGCCTCTACAGTGAACATGTTGTGTAGATTAAATGGTTTAAAAAGCCGATTACTTGAAGAATGAGACACTTGTTCAACACTTGGGTATCTTTATTGTGGGAAAAAATTTCGCCAACCAGTGACTTCCTCAGTCCAGTACAAGAATAATGGTGTAAGCCAGGGGTTTGAAGTAATCGTCCCCCAGCCTGGGGTCGATGTGTTCAGTTTCATCAGTTTTGATAAAAGTACAACATATACACGGTGAAGTGACTTATATACTGTAGACAGGTGAGGTGAGACGTATAAGGCGGCGTGACCATGGAAAATTTACGTTCATCAACTTGTCGGTTCTCTGAACTATTTATACTACAATTCCTGTCAGACACAGCAGCATCTTGGAATCTTGATGCAGTTATTTCTAGGCTTGCCTAACCTATAGGCCTGAGCTACTTTCACTAGTAAATATTTCCACTGGTGACACCTCCTCCAACTGTTTTTTACCTCACCTGTCTACAGATATAATCACTTCTCCTTGCATATGCTCTATTTTATTAAGAATAATAGACTGAACACATCGACTCTAGGCTGAGGGACTGATTACTTCAAAATTCTGATATTCTACCGTTCTTCTCTGTATTGGACTGAAGAAGCTATTGACTATGAACGTTTCCACAGTAAGGATACGATGTGTCTCACTCATCAATGAACATGTTTAGAAAACTTATACAGACAAGCGCCTCTCTGATGGTATGGAATTCATTAATGATCTCATCGTCGTAAGTTAATTTCAGTGACTTAGGATAGCAGAATATTTAGTTTCTAATGATAAAGGCCCAAATGTCATTCTTATGCTTAAATCAACGTGGTTGTTATAGTTGTTAAACCAGCGAGGCGGCAACAAGAACAGATGCAGCCCTGCCAGTAGACTCCTGTGGAGGCGGCAACAAGAACAGATGCAGCTCTGCCAGTAGACCCCTGCTGGAGGCGGGAACAAGAACAGATGCAGCCCTGCCAGTAGATCTGCTGGAGGTGGCAACAAGAACAGAGCAGCTCTGCCAGTAGACTCCTGCTGGAGGTGGCAACAAGAACAGATGCAGCTCTGCCAGTAGACTCCTGCTGGGGGGGGCAACAAGAACAGATACCCGCCAGTAGATCCTGCTGGGGGGGAACAAGAAAGTCAGCCCCGCCATTGAAACCCCGCTGGAGGGGCAACAAAAACAGACAGCCTGCCCTTGAACTCCTGGGGGGAACAGAAAAGATGCAGCCCTGCCCTAGACTCCTGGAGGTGGGAAAAAAGAACAGAAGAGCCCTGCCATAGACTCCTGGAGGGGGAACAAGAACAATGCAGCCCCGCCGTAGACTCGCTGGGGGGCAACAAGAACAATGAGCCCCCCAGTGACTCCGCTGAGGGGGCAACAAAAACAGATGCAGCCCTGCCATTAGACCCTGCGGGAGGGCAACAAGAACAGATCCCCTCCAAGACTCCGCGGAGGCGGCAAAAAGAACAGATGCAGCCGCCAAACCCGCTGGAGGGGCAACAAAAAATGCAGCCTGCCAGTAGACTCCGCTGGAGGGGCAAAAAGAACGAGCAGCCCTGCCTTTAAACCCCCTGGAGGGGCAAAAAGAACAAGAACCCCTCCCATTAGACCCTGTGGAGGGGGCAAAAAGAACGATGCGCCCTCCCATTAGATCCTCTGGGGGGCAACAAGAACAGATAGCCTGCCATAACTCCTGCGGGAGGGGGAAACAAAACAGATGAGCCGCCATAACCCTGCTGGAGGGGCAACAAGAACAATGACCCCTTGCCAGTAACTCCTGCGGGAGGCGGCAACAAAAAAGATGCAGCCCTGCCATTAGACTCCTGCGGAGGGGCAAAAAAGAACGATGCGCCTGCCATAGACTCCGCTGGGGGGGCAACAAGAAAGATGCAGCCCTGCCATAGACCCCGCGGAGGTGGCAACAAGAACAATGAGCCCCCCCTTTAGCCCTGCTGGAGGGGCAACAAGAACAGAGCAGCTCTGCCAGTAACCCCTTGGGGAGGGGAAACAAGAACAGTGCAGCCCGCCATAACCCCCGGAGGGGAACAAAACAGATGCAGCCCTGCCAGAGACTCCTGCTGGGGGGCAAAAAAAAACAAGCAGCCTGCCAGTAGACTCCTGCTGGAGGGAAAACAAGAACAATGCACCCTCCCAGTAACCCCTGCTGAGGTGCAACAAGAACAGAGCAGCCCTCCCATTAGACTCCTGCTGGAGTGGCAACAAAAACAGATGCAGCCTGCCATAGACCCTGCTGGAGGGACAACAAAACGATCAGCCTGCATAATCCTCTGGGGCGGCAAAAAAGAACAAGCAGCCCTGCGTAGACCCTGTGGAGGGCAAAAAAAACAGAGCAGTCCTCCCAGTAGCTCCTGGGGAGGGGAAAACAAAAACAGAGCGCCCTCCCATAAAACCTGCGGGGGGCAACAAGAACAATGCAGCCCTGCCAGTAGACCCCTGTGGGGGGGGAACAAGAACAATGCCCCTCCCAGTAGACTCCTGGGGAGGGGAACAAAAAAACAGCCCTGCCAGAGACCCTGCGGAGGGGCAACAAAACGAGCAGTCGCCAGAGACCCTGCGGAGGGGCCAAAAAGAACAAGGCAGCTCTGCCAGTAGACCCCGCTGAGGTGGCAACAAGAACAGATGCAGCTCTGCCATAACTCCTGTGGAGGGGGAACAAGAACAGATGAAAGCCCTGCCGTAGTCCTGCTAGGGGAAAAGAAAGATGCGCCCGCCGTAGACCCCTGCGGGGGTGGCAAAAGAAAATGAGCCCTCCCCAGTAACCCCTGCTGGAGGGGGCAACAAGAAAGATGCCCCTCCCCATAGACCCTGGGGGGTGGCAACAAGAACAGAGCAGCCCTGCCAAATTGCTGGAGTGGCAACAAAAAACGATGCCCCTGCCATAGCTCCGCTGGGGGTGGCAAAAAAGACGATGACCCCCTGCCATAGACTCCTGCGGAGGGGAAAAAAAGAAAATGCAGCCCTGCCAGTAGACCCTGCGGAGGTGGCAACAAAAAGATGCACCCCTTTTCATAACCCCGCTGGAGGGGAAACAAAAAACGACAGCCCTGCCATTAACCCTGCTGGGTGGCAACAAAGAACAATCACCCCTCCCAGTAACTCCTGTGGGGGTGGAAAAAGAACAATCGCCTCCAGTAATCCTGGGAGGGGCAAAAAAAACAGATGCAGCCCGCCAGTAGACCCCCTGGATGGCGACAAAAACAATGCACTCTCCCATAACTCCTGCTGGAGGTGGGAAACAAGAACGATGCACCCCCTGCCAGAGACCCTGCGGGAGGGGGAAACAAGAACGATGCACCTCCATAACTCCTGCTGGGGGTGGCAACAAAACAGATCAGCTCGCCATAACTCCCTGGAGGTGGCAACAAGAACAATCACCCTGCCAGAGACCCTGCTGAGGTGGCAACAAGAACAGATAGCTCGCCAGTAGCTCCTGCGGGAGGGGGCAACAAGAACAACAGCTCTGCCATAACCCTGCGGAGGGTAACAAAACAAGCAACCTCCCAGTAGACTCCGCTGGGGGTGGTAACAAACAGATGCGCTCTGCCAGTAACTCCTGTAGGTGGCAACAAGAACAGAGCCTCTCCATAACCCTGGGGGAGGTGGCAACAAAAACAATCAGCTCCCCTAGACCCTGCTGGAGGGAACAGAACAATCAGCCCCCAGTAGACCCCTGCGGAGGGACAACAAGAACAGATGCGCCCGCCATAGATCCGCTGGGGGTAAAACAAGAACGTGCAGCCGCGTAGACCCCTCTGGGGGGAAAACAAGACAGAGCGCCCTCCCATAGACCCTGCTGGAGGTGAAAAACAAGAACAGATCAGCCCCCCAGTAGACTCCTGCTTAATCCATCAGTGTTTATATAATTCATGATATTTTTTATAACATTTAAGCCAAAAGTTTCTTTTGTATGTCGCCTTTGTAAGTGATTTTGAAGGAATTACTAGATTGACTTCATGGAGGGATTTGCAGGTTTGTGGTAAAGGAAAAAAAGCTTCCATGGAGGGTGAGTGATCTTTTGTCTACAGTGATAATTTCGTAAAAGTTAAAAAAGCTTAATAATTGCAGTTTTTAAAACCCATTTGGATCTATATGATTATTTTCATACGTTACAAATTTTTATGTCTTTACTGGTTATTTAATATCAGAAGAGATTCGTTTGTATAACTGTACTAATATACCAAACTTTTCCCGTGTTTAAAGATGTTTTTTTAGGCAAGCAAGAATAATTCTTAAAAGTTAGTTCACTTAACTCAAGGGGGGGAAAACATCTTTTTTACTAAAAAATTAACTGACGCAGAATAACATTAAGGGTTTTGTTTATCATTTTTACTGTTTTCACATTAGCACCATAAGGGGGGTTTTAGCTACAACTTTTCATCTAGTTGGGTTGTGCAGCAACATTAATCAAAATTTAGGGTTTTAGCTAGCAAAATTAGCACCCTAGTTGAGGTTGTACTAGCAACATTAGCATCTGTTGAGGTTGTACTACAAAATTTTGCACATATTTTTAGGTTTTTAGCTAGCACATTTGCATCAAAAAGAGGTTGTACTACAAAATTACTCATAGTTTAGGTTGTACTAGCAAAATTAGAACATAGTAAGGTTGAGCTAGCAAAATTAGCATCAAATGGGGTTGAGTAGCAACATTAGACCCAAAAGGGTTGTAGCTACAAAATTTGCACAAGTTTAGGTTGTAGCTGCAACATTAGCTCATAGTTGGGTTTTAGCTAGCAACAAAGCTCAAGTTGAGGTTGTAGCTAGCAACATTTGACAAAGTTGAGGTTGTAGCAGCAACATTGCAAATTGAAGTTGTAGAACAACATGCACAAGTTGAGGGGGACTGCAACATTTCATATAGTAAAATTGTGCACAACATTTGCATCAATTTTAGGTTTTAGCTAAACTTAGCCAAAAGTTGGGTTGTAGCTATAACATTTGCATCATAGTTGGGGTTGTAGCCACAACATTACATTTAATTGGGGTTGTAGCCGCAAAAATTAGCACATAGCGGTGTTGAGCCCAACATTAGCATCATGTTGGGGTGAGCCCGCAAAATTTTCCCATACGGGGTTTTTAGCCACAAAATTAGCACCCTAGTTGGGGTTGTAGCCAAAACTGCTCTAAGCATTTAGGCATCTTTGCATTCAATTTTTTGAAGGCACGCGCACCAAGTATCGTAAGATTAACTAGCCAGGCGGAAACCGCTGAATTTATCTTTCTGGAAAGGGTAAAATTGGAGGAAATATGACTGGAATGTATGTAGGATGTTTTTCAAAGGTCCCTCTGAACTGTGAAATCAAAGCATTTTGGCAAGACGTGATTAAAAAATACGTGAAAGCATTTTCCCCCTTTTTACGGGTCCCCCTGCTCGATGTATTCAAAACGATTGACGTATACAAAAGGAAAACAAAAAAAAAAGGGGTATAAAAACGGCTGAAAAAAAACTTTCCATGACAGGGCTCGCACAGTGGGTTCAGGTTGGACAAATTTAATTTAGAAAGATACAGGAAAACTCTGGTGTGACAATACTATTATAATGAGCGGAACAAACTACCATGAATGTATGAAAAAAAAACCTGGGGGCTTAAAAATAGCTTGGGCGGTTTTAAAAAGCACTTGTTCAAAATTTGGATTCTTTACTGACGGGCCCGCGCCCTTCTTTCAGTCCAATAAGAGAAAAACGGTGGAAAAAGGAAATTTGAGGTAATTAGACCCTCAGCCATTTTTAATTTTAGATTGTAAAGCCACTCTACATTCTGGGAAAACGGGTGATGGAGTGTGGGTCCCGCCCTCCTCTCCTCAAAATTTTTATCCCCCTCAATTTGACAGAAATTTTTCCCTTTTTTTACTTTAGCTATGGAGTAAACCTTCCCAGACTGGGGGCTGACCACCCAAAACTCTTAAAAGGGGATGGGGCTGATTAATCGTCTTTTTAAACTTACGATTCTCTGCTTCCTCGCTTGACTGAAGAAGTCTACGTTCAAGCAAAAATTTTGGAATAAAGAAACCTAATGATAAGTGGGAAAAGGCAAATGTAATACCTATTTACAAGGAGGGGCAGGGCCCCGGCTTCGGGAAATATAGACAAAAAGCCTTTCCCCATAGTGGGAAAATTTAGGAAACAAAAATTGCCCAAGCAATTCTAGCCCCTTTACAGGGACAATTTTAAAAGAACTCAAAACGGTTTTACAAAGGGGTTTTTCAGTTTAAAAGAATTTTCTAAAATTTTTTTACTAAAGGGGTTTTAGGATGATCTGGAATGAATATGATTTGTGTATATGGACTTTAGTAAGCTTTCGAAGACCACACCAAGGGTATTGAGGAAATTTGGGGACACGGAAATAGAGAAAAATTTTTTCATGGGAGAGCATGGGCAGCAGAGAGTTTGCATAAAGGGGGGGAATCAGAATGGGGCACGTCAAAGCGGTTCCTCAGGGTCAGTGTTGGGCCCTTTTTGCTCACAATTTACATAAACAACAAGATGAGGGAAAAATAACGACATCAAAATTTCTGATGACACCAAAATACCGTCCAATTCATTTTAATGAGAACTTAGGCACTCCAGATGATTTGAATAGACGAGCAATGGTCGGAGAAATGGTAGTGCATTTTTTAACTGACAAATCAAAATTTTTAAATGTTGGACAGTTAAAAAACCAGCCACATATAAAAAAATAATTAGTCTTAATACCTGATTGCGAAAGGATTTTGGTTTTTGGTTAGCAGTAATCAAAACCAAGACAACTGCATTTGGTTCGCATGAACAACAAATTCTTGGTTCAATCTAAAGTATAAATAAAAAGAAATCCTCGGTTGCTTCAACTCTATAATCCTTTGGGTTTGGGCCCCATTTAGACTACTGCTCTTTGGCCCGTATTACAGAAAGGATAAAATCTTGGAAAACGACAAAGGGGGATGACAAAGTGATCCCATGTACAAAATCTCCCTAGAGGGGGACACTGAGGGGCCCCGAATCTGCACTCCTCGAAAGGGGTAAATTAGGGGGGTATGACGGGGGTTTAAATGGAAAAAGGAATAAAAAAGGGGATGTAAATAACGCACAATGGGTTTTAAATTGGAAAAATTCAGATTTAGGGAAAGATATGGAAAACACTGGGTTTTGGGAAGGTTGTGGGGTGATTGGAAAAGCTCCCGAGTACAGTTTTTGAGGCTAAAACGTTTTGTAGTTTTAAAAATAGGTTTGAAAATACTATGGGGGTGGGGGGGTGTAGTTGACCTACTACTTGGCTGCTGGGTCTGGCAGGCTCCCCCTTGAGTGGAGAAAACCAGGGGGGTGGGGCTTTTTTAACCCGGGGGGAAAAAGGGGCCTCTCTGCTTGGGTCAGTAGCCCTTTTCAGGGTTTTTTCTTTCTTTTGTTCTTTTTGTTCTTATACCACCAGCACTTGACAATAATGGGCTTGTTTTCCCTTTTAACCCGCATAAAATTTTCCAACCCGCTACATTCAAAGTTTATTTTCTTTAAGGACACAATGTTGAAAATTTTCAGAATTTGGGTTTTTGTGTTTTACATGTAGTTAAAAAAAAGATTACAGGTGTACCACTAAACGCCTAGCATGGCTAGGCATTTCGGGGGACTTTTTTTTAATTCTTTATTTTAAAATATTACAAATTATGAGGGAAAGTTTGGGATTATGGCTAAGTGCTAAATATTTTTGTGGTTTAGCAATGTGAATGCTTTTGTTTGGGACAGTCATATTTCATTTGGGTATCATAGGGTTCATTATTTTTAAAATTGAGATTAATATTTCTGTTATGGTCAAAAGGGGATTTATGAAGTGTAACCACCCGGGGGTTTTCGTGTAGTTAGTTATGGGGGATCAGGGGATAAAATGCTTGGGGTTTTTTAAGGGGATGAAAGTTCTGCGTTCTAGGTTTTCAGGTAGGTGTTCCAATTTTTTGGGGGCCTTTTACATACATTGAATTTTGTAAAGGTTTTGTCGGACACGGGGAATGCCGTAAGGGTGTTTGTGTCGGGGTTATCCCTTTGGGGTTTTTCCAACTACAAGAAAACATTTTTTGGGCAAGGTTGATATTGGAGTTAAGGGCCTGTAGATGTAGATTGCACATAGTAAGTGTGGATGTACTGAACAGGGAGTAAGTTTAGATCTATGAAGGTGGGGGGGGGGTGTTGCCAGGGATGGATTTAGTGATATTCTTACTGCAGCTTTTTGTTGAGTTATTATTGGCTTTAGGTGTGTTGCTGCAGTTGATCCCCAAGCACAAATAGCATGGGTGAGGTATGGATAAATAAGTGAGTGGTATAGTGTGAGAAGGGCTTTTTTGCGGCACGTAGAAATGTATCTTGGGGGGAAACCCCAACCTTTTTGGATACTTTTTTGGTTATGTGTTGGGATATGGGTGCTGAAAATTCAGGTTGTTGTCAAGGTATAGGCTAGGAATTTGCCCTCATTATGTCTGGTAATTAGAGCGTTGTCGATCTTAATGTTAATTTGTGCATCTCCTGCTCTGCTACCAAACTAATATATAGGTTTGTCAGTGTTAAGCGTAAGTTTTTTGGCTGCCCATCCAAGTCGATTTTTTGATCAGCTCCTCGTTAACAATGGTGTTGAGGGTGGCAAAAATTAGGGTGAGAGATGACATAAGTCGTGTCGTCAGCAAAGAGAATGGTTTCAGGTGTTGGATACGTTTGGAAGATCATTGATGTAATGAGGAAGAGCAGGGGACCAAGGAACTTCCCTGCAGAACTTCCAGTATCAAGTGGCCGTGTTGTTGATGCTGTGTCTTTAATGGTGACATACTGATACCTATTAGTAAGGTAAGATTTTAAATAAGCAAGCGCATGGCCTCTTACACCGTAATGGTCAAGTTTGTGGAGTAGGATGTCGTGGTCTACTGTGTCAAAAGCTTTTCTTGGGTCAATAAAATTCCTAGTGGATATTCCTTATTTTCCAATGCTGTGTAAAGCAGATCTAGTTTTTTTAAATGATTGCATCATTAGTGCTTTTATTTTTCCTGAATCCAAATTGGCAGGGGTTAAGTATGTTTTGTGCTGTTATAAATAAATATAGTCTCCTTTGCACGAGTTTCTAAAAGATTTTGGTAGCAATGGTAAGTTTGATTTGGGCCCTATAGTTGTTTAAGTTGTAGGGTCACCACCTTTATGTATTGGTGTAACCCTTGCCATCTTGAGTAGTTTCGGGAAGGTGCTAGTTTCTAGTGATTGTTAAAAAGTAATGAAATAGCATGCGAAAGGTATGGGCCGCTCGCTTGTACAGTAAAGGGTTTGGGACATGAGACAGATCCCTGAGTTATTTTTAAGGGGACTTTATAATCTCGGTGATTTCCCGAGGGCTCAGTTGGTGCAAGATAGAAGGAATTTGGGAAAATTTTCCCATCTAGGTACTCCCGGCATGGGCATTGGTATGTGGGATTTTATTGGCGAGATTAGACCCTATGGTTGAGAAGAAGTCGTTATCTTGCTAGCTGTGTCAGTGGGATGTAGTGGTGTTTCATTGGGTTTAGTTAGGACAATTTTCTTGTTTTTTTCAGTTTGTGGGTCCCTAGAATTGGAGAGAGTTTTTCCCAGGTCTTTTTTTATATCTCCTCTAGTGTCTGTGAATCTACTGGAGTAGTATAGTTGTTTGGCTTTCTTTATTACTTTGGTGATAACTGATTGAATAGTGTTTAAGAATATCTTTGTGTATTAAGCCCTGTCTAATTGCTTTTCAATTGGTTGTTTCTTGTCATGGATTTCAGAATTTGGTGCTGGTTTGCCATGGGCAACCAAGCCGTTTGTTTGTGATCTGTTTCGTTTTTATAGGACAATAGTTTGTTGTATATTTCTAAGTAATTTTTGTTAAGAAAAATGTCTATCCAGTCATCATACCATTGGCCTTGGAGAATCTGTAGCCAGTCAACATTCTCTAGGTCAGCTGTGAGCTTCTTATTGAGGCCCTCGTCATGGAGTCTAAATGAGACTTTGTTGTAATTCAAGTGGTGGTTTACAATGTTTGTCAGGAGGAAGTAGGTAGTGGTCTGTAGTGCTATCTGTGATATCCCTGTTTTAAAGGGGGGCTATATATTGTCCATATTGTTGGTTATAGGGTGCATTGTCCAGTGAAGCCTGGTGGTTAGTTAGTTGGTATGAGAAGTATGTTTGTTCTTTGTTGAGAAATCAGTTACAGCTGATCATCAGTAAGAAAGGGGTTGATGTTGAAGTCTCCAGCAAAGAGAAGGGTGTTATTCATTGTCTGTTTGTCATTAGGACTTAATTTCTACTGAAATTTGGGATGTTTGTGTGAGGTATCCGGTAATTGGCACGATTGTTATAGTGTCTTAGGTTTTTTACAGTATAAATTAGCAAAAATGTATTCCCATTATTCACACTAAACAAGTGGTGCTAATACAGATAATTTGGGTTTTAGGTAATATTGGGAAATTTCCCCCCCAACTTGGTTTGGTCTGCAGTTGTGAATGCTGTGTATCCGGGTAGAGGTAGATATCTGTTTGTGTCCTGCATAAGCCGTCTATAAAAATAATGCGGAGAGGGTGTCTTTAGTGTTCAAGGGTGCCAGGAGGTCATCAGTGTTTGCTTAAGCCTGATTGTAGTTAATCTGATAGACTTTAGCATTGTTTAGTAGTGCGGCTTGTGATGCTGTGTAATAAAGGCAGTTACTTTCCAATGGGTTTGTTTGGGTCAATTATGAGTTAGATCAGGGTCAACATGATCAATCACTTCTAGGTTTAAATAGGGTTATTTATATCCTGAGTTTGAGTTGAGTTTAGTACTGATATCTGAGTGGTGGGAAGTTGGATAAGTATAAACTAGAGTATTTTGGTCAAATAGAGTATAGTGACTACTACACATAGAAGTTGATGTTGTCAAATGTGTTGTGCGGGAATGAACTAAGTACAACTAGGTAAAAACTGTAATATAAAATAAAAATTTTAAAAATAGCACAAGACTCTCACTTGTAATTGCACTAAGGTCTAATATAAGACTTTTGTAGAGTTATGTTTCGGCTAAATTTGGCTATAGTACAATAGATTTAATTAATAATATAAAAATACAAATAAAAATAGCACCAGACTCTCACTAGTAATTGCATTGGGTCAATGTAATGACTTTGGTACTGACTATGAAATGAGCTACAAGGCTATAATACAACTGAGTTTAATCTAATAATATAAAAAAAGGCAAAGACCTCTTTGTAATTGCACTAAGGTCTTATATAAGTTGTTTAAAGAAATTAGAGTATAACTAGATTAATTAGGAAAAAAATACAATTTTAAAGGGTAGCAAAGAATCATAAAAAAATTTGAAAAAAATAAAAATGGCAAGACTTGGTTTATAATATGCTAGTAGAGGGTGACAGGATAATATAAAAGTTGTAGTTGAAATACTATTTTAAAAAGTATAGAAAAAAAATGGTCATAAAAAAGTTTACAATAGGTTTGATCAATATGTTTAAAGCAAAAATTGGGCAATATAGGATTTTAGAATAAAATTGGGCAATGAGAAATTTCTTAAAGTGATAAATTAAATTGGGACAATTTATGGTAGTTTATAATAAATAAATGGAACAGTGATGTGGTAAGGTAGAAAAGGAGATAATTCTGTTGTAATAAACAAATTATGACTATGAGGTAGAATGGTCGATTGAATACAACATGACAACAAAGTATTTGGGGTATTAAATTTAGGGGGCACAATTTAGACAAAAACCTAATGTGATATGGTAATTTCTGCACTTACTCTAAATTTGTTATTCCACCCATTTAAAGAATTGTTTTTTAAGGCATGTTTCTTTGAGAGAATATCTCTTCCAGTGGTTTCCTAACTGCAATTTTTCCTCCCTCACAAAGCACTGGGGATTTTTGGAAATAGCGTAATTTCTAGCCGATAAAGAAGTTTTGTCTTGTTTGTAAGGCACTCATTATAACATCATTTTCATAGAAAAGATGTTTTAGTAGGTTGTTTCTTGTAGGCTAGTTTGGAATTTTAACAGCACTGTTTTTTTCCCTCATGTAGCCATCAGTTTGCAACCCTTTAGTCATCACTAGTATGTTAAGCGAAGTGGCCCTTTATAAGCTGAAGGTGGTCCCATGCGTTTTTTGGGTGACTGGGCTGGGAGATGTTTGCTGTTAACTCAACACGTCATTAGCTGTTTGTTGGTCATTTGGTCTTGAAGTTGTAGACATGCAAGTTTTTGGTCCACTCTTGATCTTTCCTCTGTAATGTTGGTAGAAGTAGGGTGACTTGGTCTTTTAGAGTGTTGATAGTGTCTAGGGACTGGGTGTGGGTGTTGCTTTTTTGTTCTAGAGTGTCTAGTTTATGTTTAGAGCAGTGATCTTGTTGAGGTAATCTGCATTGCTAGCTTTTAGTTCCTGCATTTCTTGAGTTAGTTTGGTGATCGTTTGGTTTGAATCATAAAGAGTTTTAGCTATTTCTGGGTCGGAGATCTTCCCTTGACATCAAATACTGGAAGGAGTTATCTTGGACTGTGGCGGCGCCATGTTTGTTGTTGTCTGCGTGTGTTGTGGTGGTGCCAGTGGTGATGAGGGTTGTGTCCTGGCTAGCAGTACCACAAGTTTTCCTCGTGTTTTTACTCCCTCTCACCTTTGATGTTAGGAGTCCTTAGCTGGTTTACTGGATCTTCTTTTATTGCTCTGACCCTTGTCCATTGGCTGTGGCTTCGGGTGAATAGTAGGCGATGGGTGAATGTTGTGGAGTATCACTTCAGTGGCAGCGGGGTAGAGGGGGTAGTACGATTTTCTATTAGTTGGTAATTTCGAACTTTTGGGTGATTTCTGCAGTTGATTTATATCTTCTGGGTATCCACACATGTTATTTGTTAGTGGGTCTTGATTAGGTCATCACTGGGCTGCTGAGAACCTCAGGTAGAAGTAAAAATAGAGGACAAGGTTCCTGTTCCCGCTGCCACTGCCGGCACTTCAACACCAGCTCCTAGGAGGCACACCCTCTGTCTGACCTTCCTATCTCTATTACTAAAAGCACGGTCCACATATCTTACCTGAGATTCTCCTACAATTAGCATATTCTTACCTTGAACAGCAGGGAGTCGGGGGTACCTTTAATCTCACTAACCACTGAAGTACACTCGCCCTGGAGAATAGAGAATGATTTCCTACCTTCACATCTTCACTATTAACCTTCCTTATCTTCCTCTTCCTGAACTGTAAAACCACTTGCCACTTAAAGTGGCTGCAACTCTTTAGCTTACTTCTGGTATCCTTTTCCTCACCCGCTCCCACCATCACACACTCAATCCCAAACCCATCTAGGCATAGCTTCAGCCTTCTATTTTCCTCCTGAAAAAGTAGAACCTCCTTCTTCAACACTTTAACCTGACATTCTAAAACATTACAGCAGGCCATGGTGCTCAGTAACACCCCCCACTCATTCCAAGACAGCTTTAGGACAGTGACCACACGTGACCTCTAACCACAGCACAATGACCTCTGACCGCAATGAAGATTTGAAAATGAGCTGATGTAGACAACAGCCCTTACCTTGTAAAAAATTTTAAAAACCTTAATTTAACCTGTAAAAACCCTGTGTTTAAGAGAGAGAGAGAGAGAGCAGACGACTGTACTCTGACATTTACTTATCCTAGAGAAGAAATGCCAGCTGCTCTAAGCTACATCAATCACCAGCTAAGAACTATATCAGCTTGGGAAACTGATGGCAAGTATCATTGCCACCTGAGAAAAAAACAAATGATGATGATCTCTAGGCACCATGATGGGAATGAAAAGGCCAGTAGAAGTACGAATGGGAGAGTGTTGGTACCTGGGGAAGAAGTTGATATCCTTGGGTGAAATCTGACTCCAAATGACCATGAAGAACCACGCTGTAAATCTTGCAAGCAAGGCAGCCAGGAAGCTTACGACACTTCGACATATCTCACACCTGCTTCACAGTAGGGGTTGCAAAATTCTATATGAGGTACAAGTACGCTCACACCTGAGTATGCTCTACTTTCATGGTTTGCCTGCCCCCCCCTCTCATCTCTACAAGTAGAGAACAGAGCAAGACGTCTCATCTCTCGCCTGGACCCATCCTGGATAGATCTGTCATTTCAGCAGAGCCTTGAACACGGGAGGGATGTGGGGGGCTTTACTGTTATGTACAAGGCCAACATGTCAAGAAACCCCACTTGGCTCCACTTCGAGGACAGCGAGAAAACAAGCTTCTATACCACAAGACGGGGAGAAAGCAGCAACTTCACTCTGGCTGTACCCTTCTCCAGAACATCACTTCATCTGAGATCATTTATCCCCAGGATGACTCAAGTCTGGAACACAGTCGTTCAGCTTATGTTGTCAACGATATAAAGTCAGTTGATCAAATGAAAATGCTGGCCCATGGATGGCTCCAACTTCAACCGTTTCCTACTTGTAAGTTTCATAACAATAAAAATGCTTTCAGATTAGTTTTATGTAGGTAACAGCTCTTAGCTTGTCAATAAAGCTAGGGGTCCTTAACCTAACCTTGTCAAACCCTGTTAAAGAGAGGAAAGAAAAGGGGAGAGAGAGAGAGAGGAGAGAGAGAGAGAGAGAGAGAGAGAGAGAGAGAGAGAGGAGAGAGAGAGAGGTGGAATGAACCAGTGTACTCCCAGAAGTCATTACCCGTTGAGTGTTTACATGTGTGTGTTTTGTGTGTATTCAGATATGTGTATACACTCGCACCCTGATGCACATGATTATACGATACCTGAACACACCACACACACACACCACACACACACACACACAACACACACACAATATGCAAAAGGAGCTAAGGAACGAGGTTTGTACCAAAGGGTAACAGAAATAACGAAAAGCCAGGATGAGCCCTTGGTTTACGCAAAGGTTTAGAGAGGCTTTAAACTAAAATGTGCTAGAAAAAGGATGAATTACAGAACCCAAAGAAAACCAGAAATGAATATGCAAGGTAAAAAGGGAGACCCCAAAGACAATACGAAAATGGGACGGGAGCGATAGCCAAAACTGACCCGAAGTTGTTGTACAGTCAGGAGGAAAACAACAGTCAAGGACCAGGTAATCAGGCTGAGGAAGGGAAAGGGGAGGAGATCACAAGAAATGACTGCGAAGTATGTGAGGAGCTCAACATGAGATTCAAAGGGAAATGTTCACAGAGGAGACAAAAGGGACTCCAGAAAGATGGAGAGGTGGGGTACACCATCAAGTGGGTTTGGGACACAATACACACACTAAGGAAAAAGTGAAGAGGCTGCTAAGCGAGCTAGATACCTCAAAAGGCAATGAGGCCGGAGAACATCTCTCCATGGTCCTCAGAGAGGGTGCAGAGGTGCTATGTGTACCATTAACTTTCATCACATCTATCTAAACGCAATTGCCTGAAGTATGGAAGACAACAAATGTAGTTCCAATTTTAAATAAAGGAGACAGACACGAAGCATTAAACTACAGACCAGTGTCACTGACATGTATAGTATGCAAGGCCATGGGGGAAGATTTATCAGGAGAAGAGTGGTGGAACACCTAAAAAGGAAATGAACTTAACAACGACAGCCAACACGGTTCGGGGCGGGAAATCCTGTGTCCAAACGTACTGGGGTTCTATGAGAGGGTGACAGCAGTAAGACCAGAGAGATAGAGGGGTGGGTAGATTGCATTTTCATTGGACTGTAAGAAGGCGTTTGATACAGTTCCACACAAGAGATTAGTGCAAAAGCTGGAGGACCAGGCAGGGATTAAAAATGGAAGCACTACAATTGGATCAGGGAATACCTGTCAGGAAGACACGCCGAGTCATGGTACGTGACGAGGTGTCAGAGGAGCGTCTGGACGAGTGGGTTCCACAGGGGTCAATCCCAGGACCGGTGCTGTTTCTGGTATTTGTGAACGACATGACGGAAGGAATAGACTCAGAAGTGTCCCTGTTTGCAGATGATGTGAAGTTGATAAGAAGAAATTTAATTTGGACGAGGACCAGGCAGAACTACAAAGGATCTGGACAGGCTGCAGGCCTGGTCCAGCAACTGGCTCCTGGGGTTCAAAAGCACCAAGTGCAAAGTTATGAAGACTGGGAAGGGCAAAGAAGACTGCAGAAGGAGTACAGTTAGTAGGGTCAGAGGCTACAAACCTTATCAAGGAAAAGGATCTTGGGGTGAGTATAACAACGGGCACTCTCTTGAGGCGCACATTAACCAAATAGCTGCTGCAGCTTACGGGCACCTCGCAAGCCTAAAACAGAATTCCGATGTCTTAATAAGGAATCGTTCAGGGCCCTGTACACTGTACATGGGCCCAAATTGGAGTATTTCGCATCAGTTTGGACCCACACCTAGCAAAGCACGTAAAGAAGCTAGAGAAACTGCCCCAGTTTGCACAAGACAGTCCCGAAGTAAAGGGTATGTCCTACGAGGAGAGGTTAAGGGAAATCGATCTAATGATACTGGAGGATAGGAAGATAGGGTAATAAAATGATAACAAAATATAAAATACTGAAGGAATCGAAAAGGCGGACAGGACAGGGTGTTCAAGAGATGGGCCACAGAAACAAGGGTTACAATTGGAAGGGTTTATGACCCCGATGAGTTAAAAAGGGGTGTTAGGAGATATTTCTTAAGTCACAGAGCTGTCAGAAAGTGGAATGCCTAGAAAGTGACGTTGTGGAGGCAGGAAACCCTACATATTTTAAGATGAGGTATGATAAAGCTCATGGAGTAGGGGAGAGAGTACCCAGTAGCAATCAATGAAGAGGGGGGGTCAGGAGCTGTGAATTGACCCCTGCAACCCCAAATAGGTTGAGTACAAATAGGTGAGTTTAGTAACACACTCACACACACACACACACACACACACATACGGTCAGCACGCACGCACACACAACTTTAACCCCCTCCCCCCCGGGCCCCACTCACTGTTCTCACGTACATGAACTGCTCGGTTTCGTGAGCGTATCTCCACTCATGCGTACATGTGCAAGTGTGTGTGTGTGCGTGTGTATCTGTGTGTGCACAAGTATGTGAGTTCCCTCCATTTGTGTGTGTGTGTGCGTGCGACTGTCATGTGCGTATCTTAAAGGGGCTATTGACCTACGTGGTTATGACTGGAAGTAGTGTGTGTATGTACTCACCTAGTTGAGGTTGCAGGAGTCGAGTCCGAGCTCCTGGCCCGCCTCTTCACTGATCGCTACTTGGTCACTCTCCCTGAACCGTGAGCTTTATCATACCTCTGCTTAAAGCTATGTATGGATCCTGCCTCCACTACATCGCTTCCCAAACTATTCCACTTACTGACTACTCTTTTGGGCTGAAGAAATACTTCCTAACATCCCTGTGGGTTCATCTGTGTCTTCAACTTCCAACTGTGTCCCCTTGTTACTGTGTCCAATCTCTGGAACATCCTGCTTTGTCCCCCTTGTCAATTCCTTCAGTATTTTGTGTGTTGTGTGGTGTGTGTGTGTGTGTGTGTGTGTGTATGTGTGTGTGTGTGTGTGTGTGTGTGTGTGTGTGTGTGTGTGTTTGTGTGTGTGTGTGTGTGAGTGGTGTGTACTCACCTAGATGTGGTTGCAGGGGCCGAGTCATAGCTCCCGGCCCCGCCTCTTCACTGGCCGCTACTGGGGCACTCTCCACTACATCGCTTCCCAAACTGTTCCACTTCCTGACTACTCTGTGACGAGGAAACACTTCCTAACTCCCTGCGATTCATCTGTGTCTTCAACTTCCAACTGTGTCCCCATGTTGTTGTGTCCCATCTCTGGAACATTCTGTCTTTGTCCGCCTTGTCAAATTTCCCCTCAGTATTTTATATGTCGTTATCATGCCCCCCCTATCTCTCCTGTCCTCCGTGTCGTCAGGTCGATTTCCCTTAACCTCTCCTCGTAAGACATACCCCTTAGCTCTGGACTAGTCTTGCTGCAAACCTTTGCACTTTCTCTAGTTTCTTTTCGTGCTTGGCTAGGTGTGGGGTTCCCAAATGGTGCCGCATACTCCAATATGGGCCTAACGTACACGGTGTACAGGTTCCCCGAACGATTCCTTATTAGATGGCAGAATGCTGTTCCTTAGGTTTTCCCGATGCCCATATCCTCAGGAGATGCGCCTGGTGTTATATTCACCCCAAGATCTTTTTCAATGAGTGAGGTTTGTAGTCTCTGGCCCCCTAGACTGTTGGTAGGGAAGACACATAGGCAACAGTGAGGCAACTTTATTCCGAAACGTTTCGCCGACACAGTAGGCTTCTTCATCGAATACAGAAAGTAGACAGGACAGTAGAGATGTGAAGACGATGTAATCAGTCCATCACCCTTGAAGCCGAGAATTTTAGGTTGTCATCCCCAGCCTTGAGAAGTTCAGTTCCATAGTCAGGAACTAATGAAGATCAAGCGACAGTGCGGAGACTTAAATACTGTCGGAAGGAGAGGGGCAGAGTAGTAGTAGTGAGAATGTAGCCACTGAGAGGTCACGGGCCCTCTCAGAACCAACAATTCTCACTTGAAAAAGTTGTCCAAGGTGTTTTTTGTACCAAGATGCCATTGGAACAGAACTTTTCCAGGCTGAGGGCTGGGCAACCTCAAAATTTTTACGACTTCAAGGGTGATGGATGATGACATCGTCTTCACTCTCTACTGTTCCTGCCTACTTTCTGTATTCGACTGAAGAAGCTACGTGTAGGCGAAAACGTTTCGGAATAAAGTTGCCTAACTGTTGCCTATGTGTCTTACCTACCAACCTGTCGGTATTGTAATACCATTTGATGTTCATCTTGGGCAGACACTGCAACACAATGGCATCTTGGTACAGAAAACACCTTGGACAACGTTTTCAAGTGAGAATTGTTTTTTCTGAGAGGGACGTGACCTCTCAGTGGCTACATTCCCACTACTACTACTCTGCAGTCACGTGTTCATCGTCACCTGTTGTTTCTGCTGTTGTTATTCAGTGAGGGTCTGGGTTCGATTCCCAGCGAGGGTAGAAACATTGCAGTGTTTTTTTTACACCAGTTGTTTATGTTCCCCATCAGTAAAATGTGTACCTATTTATTTATTTATTTATTTATTTATTTATTTTATGTCTTTGCAAACAGTACATTGAGATTTTGTATATACAATAGTGGCTTGAAGTGCAAAGAGAGCCTCTATTATGCCTAGGCATTATGGGCCAACTTAACAATTATTGGCTTACAGACTACTTAACACTAAGGTATATCATAGTTTGTACAGTTGTTAGTTGACTGGTGTGGGTCGCATCCTGGGACAAAATTGACCTAATTGCCTGCAATGCTCAGCATAACAAGCTCCTTTCTATGTAGTAGTATGTCATTGTGTCAGCTAGACTGTATACTTGTACTGTACATGGTAGTAAATAAAGTTATTATTATATTATATTATTATAGGCGTGGCGTGTCGTTGCTCCACCATACGCACCTGGCCTCACTCACCCACGTTCATCTCACCCCACCATACACCACTACGTTCATCTCACCCCACCATACACCACTACACTCTCACACCTCTGTGTGGACTCTGCCAGAGCTGTGTATCCGAGTGCCCGAAGTCACTCCAAGCCACGTGAATCATGAAGCCAGTGTGGATAAGGCCACGGATCTACAAGTCATGTGGAGCGAGCCACGTGGGTTAACAAGGCAGATGTTGAAAGCCATATACTGTTGTTTGCTGCCTGACGTCGTTGGCTCACAATACCACCCCACGAAGTCACCTCGCGATATCTGCCTGACGTCACTCCATAACGTTGCCTGACATCACCCCGACGTCCCATGCTGCTTCACATCACGCGATGTCACCCTATGACATAACCTCACGACGTCACGCCTGACATCACCACATGATGTCACATCAACAGTGTTATAGTGTCACAGTGAATAATTTGTTTCAGTATTGTCAAGAACAATTGAGAAAAGATATGTATGTGTTAATTCCCCTCAGTCAGTGTTCTCATATGTTCGTGATTACCTTAATGTTGATTTGTTGCATCAAAAAGCATCTTTTGCTAGTGCAAGCCATGTTGTAACCACATGTGAAGTGATGGTGTGCAGTTTTCTGTGTCCTGATGTGTGGTCTGAGCCCAGATGTGTGTAGACCACACTATGGTCTGAGCCCAGACCATTGGTAACACCCTTGTGTTAAATGTTACCTCACTGACAGCTGACACTAGTCAGTCCAGGCGTCAGTTTATGAGCATCTGAACCCCCATGTATAGAAAGCTCTTAAGCTAGCCACTCATAGATGCCTAAGTCGTACCTGCTGTGACTCCCCACTGAGACTTGTTTCACTCCACCTCCCGACCACCAGAGTGCAGTTATGTGTAGAAAACCAGTCTGAGGACACTTAGACTAACTTCTGCTATGACTCGAACTCTGTCAAGAGAATGACATCGTCAAGATGCAGTAGCCCTGTCGGCAAGTGACTGGCTCGTGTCACAGCTTCAGTGAGCAGCCTGCACTTTGACCGCTAGCCTGCCCACTCCAGTTACGGTGTATGCTGCTACAACTCCCGGATGATGGTCCTGAGTTGTCCCAGCCACGACTCACGCTCGCCAGCACCACTAAGCTGTGTTGTACATTCCCGGCAGTGACTGCCCAGCAACAGTACCAGTCGAGAAATGTTTCTGAGTCGCTTGCCAGAAGAAATCTGCCCAGTTGCCGAGTGCTGATGACGCCTCACTCGAGGGCACCAGCAGTTAAGATAAGATAAGATAAGATTTCTTTCGGATTTTTAACCCCGGAGGGTTAGCCACCCAGGATAACCCAAAAAAGTCAGTGCGTCTCGAGGACTGTCTTAACTTATTTCCATTAGGGTCCTTAATCTTATCCCCAGGATGCGACCCCACACCAGTCGACTAACACCCAGGTACCTATTTGCTGCTAGGTGAGCAGGACAACAGGTGTAAGGAAACGTGTCGAATGTTTCCACCCGCCGGAAATCGAACCCAGGCCCTCCGTGTGTGAAGCGGGAGCTTTAGCCACCAGGCCACCGGGCCGAGCCCCAGCCACTGGGCCGTGCCCCAGGTGGAGCAAACCCTGCAGCGACTATTCCACGATGACTGCTTCAGCATTCCAGAGGAGAGCGTACCCCATTACATCACAGATCAGCTGCAGCAATGTCTCCTATGTTGCAGTATCTGTCCAGACGCAGGAAGGAATGCAGTGACGCCCGCCGAGGCTCACTGCCTTGTTTATTCTGTGTTCTGTAGCCCGTCCCTGAGACCGAGAGTTTTTTTTCAGTCAATCATGGTCGAGGATGACCATGGGTAGGTGGCTGAGCGATGTATGCCCAGCTGGGTTCATATTTCGTGCCATGCTGGTGCTGCCACCTACAGGCCTACCCAGCTTAGCCAGCACCACGCTTACCCTGTCTCACCCAGGCAGCCAACGTCACTCAGGAAACCAGGTCTACTACGTCACACTCTCCCGGGCATGGCCCTCCTGGGCCAGGGCATTTAAACACAATGCCTGTGTACCAAGAACCCAAATAAAGCAACGTAGCCTCCGAAGCTGTGTGCACAAGCCCACCAAATCAATTATAACTCACTCACCCAGCTCACCCACCCAGCTCACTCACCCAGCTCACCCATCCAGCTCATCCATCCAGCTCATTTACCCAGCTGGCCCACCCAACTCACTCACCCAGCTCACCCACCCAACTCACTCACCCAGCTCACCCACCGAGCTCACCCACTCAACTCACCCACCTAATTCACTCACCCAGCCCACTCACCCAACTCACCCACCCACTGTGGAGAAATTTTCTCCAGAAGGGGGCTGAACCCCCCTCCTGGAAAATTCTCCACATTATCAATTACCACTGTAGCAGTAAACAAGTATTGCCCCTTCTGAGAGGGCTGGTCCCCTCAGGGCTGAAGGGCTGAGGGGGCTGATACCCCCCTCCTGGAGAAAATTTCTCCACACCACCAAGTGAGAAAGGAATTACTGTTATGTATGGATCCTTCACACCTGACTTACTCCCATGACAAAGTTGACAATAAACACATTTGCAACAGGTAGGGTTCCTTTATACCGAAACGTTCGCCTACAGTGGGCTTCTTCCAGTCGCATACAAGGCTGCCAATATGAAGACAGTAGAAGCAGTGGGGGTAAAGATGTGTCACAGTCCTTAACTCTGATAAAGGGATATGAAGTCAGTCCTCTACCCCGGAATGTTAAGACGTGGCTGCCTTAATGTCTTAAACACACACTGGCAAGTCTGTGATGTTTCAGCACATCTCAGGTCATAACTCACAAAACCCATTACAGGAATTGGGAATGACAGAAGCAAATTACTCCATGAGACACTATCTCAGAGTCTAAAACCCTGATGACACTATCCCAGAGTCTACTGACAGACACATCCCAGACTACTGTGACAGACACTAACTCTAGTACTGTGACAGACACTATCTCAGAGTCTACTGTGACAGACAAAAATCTCAGAAAATTCTACCTGTGACAGACACTATCTCAGAGTCTACTGTGACAGACACTATCCCAGAGTCTACGTGATAGACCCCTGTCCGAGAGTCTACTGTGACAGACACTATCCAGAGTCTACTGTGACAGACACTATCTCAGAGTCTACTGTGACAGACACTATCTCAGAGTCTACTGTGACAGACACTATCTCAGAGTCTAAATGTGACAAAACACGTAGAGGTCACTGACAAGCACCTCACTAAGACTGCACAAACAACAAGGTCAGTCTTGCGACCCGACCTCAGCTTCACGAAAATTATCCCCAACCTACGCTCTCAGAGGTCTAAGAATGAGGAGCACAGCAGGGGGCCTACTGTGCCAGCTAGGAAGGTTCCACCTCACACGACTCATGCATCTGTTAAAACTTTGTTCCCTCAAAGCTAAACAGAAGTTGGGCTTCAGTGAGGCTGCCTTCTGTTTCTCCCACCTGTATCCTGTATCAGGTGGCAAACACAAGATTCCTCCACGCACACGAGTCTCGGCACATATAGAAGCGCCGCGGTGGAAATTCCATCCATCGGGGAGGGTATGTCAATAAAAAAAAAAAAAAAAAAAAATTTTAAAAAAAATTTTTTTTTTGGGGTTTTTTTTAATT
>NW_026469673.1:0-12764 GCF_026875155.1 Cherax quadricarinatus
AAGGGCAAAAAGAAAGCCACAAGATAGCAGACCGTGCTTAAAAACCAGCTCTAGAATGGAATGACAAGGGCAGACAGGAGAGCGGTACCCACATAACCTCTGCGATTGCCAAAACCATCTTCTTATTGGCTAGAACCTGGTCACTAGTTGAACGACGGGGCCCCATCATCAACTCTTAGCAACCTGGTTCGCTGGTTGGGGGAGATAGCCTGTAAGTGAGGGTGTGTACATGCGCCGAATAAAGATTACGTACTCTTTGCATGCCACACATGTATAGGAGGTAAAGTTCTAGCATGGATAGAGGCATGGCTTACCAATAGAATGCAGAGAGTTTCCATTAATGGGGTTAAATCTGAATGGGGATTAGTCAATAATGGCGTTCAATATGGATCAGTTTTAGGCCCTCTCTTGTTCATAATTTACATTAATGACCTTGATGAAGGATTTGGTCAAATTAATATCTTAGTCTGAAAAATGGCAGATGAAGTTCAATGTGGTTAAGTGTAAGGAACTAGTCCTTGGTAACGAAAATAACCCTCGAAGCTATAAACTAAGAGGCCTGGTAACAGACGGGACCGCGGGGGCGTTGACCCCCGGAACTCTCTCCAGGTAAACTCCAGGAATAGAAGTGTGTGAGATCATTTTTATTTGTAGGTTTCCGGTAAACTTGAAATCTTAGTTGTTATCTACTTTGTGAATGAGGACGTCGAGGAAAGGTAGCTTGTCATTGGACTCTTCATCTAGTGTAAACTGGATCGCCGGTTCAACTGCGTTGAGCCTTGCCTGAAGATTCCGTACATCAAATCGTTTGGGAGTTACTACGAGGACGTCGTCCACGTAACGTAACCAAGTGACGTTTGAAGGGATGATGTTGGCGAAGTGTTCAGCCTCTAGGTGTTCCATGTACAAGTTTTTGTAGAGCCTGTTATTGAAAGAAAAACAGTTGAAATTAACACAGAGTTCAATGAAGTCAATAAAATCTCCGGGAGGTAGAGGAAAATTAAGGTCCTGATTGACTTTACGTCGTAGAACCTCGATGGCTTTTCTGGTAGGTACTTTAGTGAAGAGGGAAGTCACGTCCAAACTGCTTGTTAAGGATGGAGAGGTTTTGGATGCGGTTGAGAAGGTCGACTGAATGCTTTGAGTTTGAGGGGAGATAGCATTGAAGTGTATAAGTGGATGACGGGCATAAACAAAGGAGATATTAATACAGCAACGAGGATGTCGAACCAGGTAAGAACCAGAAAAAATGGGTTTAAGTTGGATAAATTTATATTTAGAAAGGACATAGGTAAGTACTGGTTTTCTAACAGAGTTGTGGATGCGTGTGTTACACCCTTTTTGTTCTTTTTAAGTAGACAGTGTCTACTTGTTAGTGTGGCATTATATTTTTTACATGTTAATTTGACTTTTTCACTTAATATTATATTCAAGAGTAATTCCATTAGCAGCTAAAATGGATTATCTGTTCGTATATTAGTTAGCTTTGTACATAGGTAGGGTGTTTAATTAGTCTAACTCTGGTGAGACTGGGCTAAGCACCAATAAATGTTTTGAGCTGCTCAACCCCTCCTCCGAACGAGTCAAAGTTGGCTGGTAAAACCTCTCCTTAGTCAGTTCCTACCTTCCTCTGGACCAGGAAGGGTCTGGAGAAATATCCAACTTATAACCACCGTTCACCTCCCTAGGAGCTACCAAGACTTTTGGAAACTCGTTGCAAGAGTTTATCTCGGTTGGAGAAGGCAGTTGAGAGTCTCATAAAGAACATAAAAAACTTAGAAAGAAGTACACTGCAACGGGCCTACCGACCAACGGGGAGCAGGTCCATTCCCCCCCGGATTAGCCAATACCCACCCCCGATTATCCCAATGACCCACCCAGTCTGGTCACCCCCCCAAAGGGAGGACACGTCCCAACCCCCGCAGCCAACTAGTCAGGTCCAACCACCCCACCCATCCCCACTCATGTATTTATCAAACCCTATTTTAAAACCCAACTTTTTTACCTCAAAACTGTATGGGAGTGTTCCACTCATCCCCAACTCTTTTTCCAAACCAGCCCCTTTTACATACCCATAAATCCTGACTCACGAGACCTTTGCAAATACTTAGATCATTTTCGTAGGTGATAAAAGAAATGTGAACAAAGTTCAACTCATAAAAGTAGATAGAATATTGAAAAAATTTAAATAATTAAGTCATTTAAAAACTTAAGTGGTAAAATCATTAAAAAATTTAAACCCGAAAGTGAAAATCCTTTTCCCCTATAAATGATATCCCCCAACAGACAATTCAATTTTTTGTAAAGAGAAACACTATAACCGAGGCCCATCAGGCTAGTTCGTAACAGCGTGAACAATCTTCCCATAGGGTGATCGAGGCTAGGACCTTGGTGGCTTTAAAAGAGTTTTACGGTATTGAGGGGGGGAGGCTGGGTTTTTTCTGGGGGCATTGGTACAGAGTAAATTCCTTGGTATTTTGGGGGAAGGGATTTTTATAAGGGCTTGCCTTATGGCCACTACGCCTTTTTCAGTTTCCTCCCTTCTTGTATTCTTATGTTTTTATTTTTGCGGGTTCTTTCTTGGAGAGATATCCTCAAGACTTTATTTATATCCCCTCATTCTTCGTCTTACAAGTGAATGTAATTTAAGGAATTTCAATCTTTCTTCATACGGAAGATTTCTAATGCAATGAATTAATTTTGTCATTCGTTGCTGAATGTTTCCTAACGAATTTATATCCATTCTGTAAAATGGAGACCAGACCTGAGCTGCATAATCTAGGTGACGTATAATGACGTATAAAGGAGACAGACATGAGGCGTTAAACTGCAGGCCAGTGTTACTGACTTGTATGATATGCAAAGTCATGGAGAAGATTATGAGGAGAGCGGAGGGGCACCTAGAAAGGAACAAGCTTAAAAACGAAAGCCAGCAAGGTTTCAAGAATAGAAATCCTGTGTTACAAACCTACTGGAGTTTCATGACAAGGTAGCAGAAGCACAACACGAGAGAGAGGAATGGGTAAATTGCATCATTTTGGACTGCAAGAAGGCCTTTTGGCACAGCTAAAGCTAGATGATCAGGCACACATAACAGGAAAGGCACTGCAGTTGTTCAGAGAATACCTGAGAGGGAGGTAACTAATCATGGTACTTGATGTGGTGTCAAGTGCAATAAACTTACATAGGACAAAATTCTTAAAGTACCTACATACGAAATTGTGCTAATGGGAGATTTTAACTTTAGACAAACTGACCAGAGCAATTTGATAGGAAATTTAGTGTCAAGCGACTTTCTTGATTCGATTCAGGATTGTTTTTTAAAGCAGTTTGTGACAGAGCCAACTAGAAGAAATAACCTGTTTGACTTGGTTCTATCCACCAAGGAATCGCTAATTAATAATCATGAGGTTAATGATGAGCTTGGGGAAAGTGATCACAAATCACTCAGTTTTAATATATCATGGAATTTCTCTAATAATGACAATCAAGTCTCTGTCCCCGACTTCCACTTGGCTGGTTTCATTGGACTGAGAACTTACCTGGGTGGGCTGAACTGGAATGACCTAATTGCTGAGGCAATTTGTAGCCATTTTGAAAAACATAAATTGATCAACGAATCTCTGCTCGGTTTTACAAAAGGGCATTCCTGCCTGACGTGTTTTTACTTTTAGCACCTAGGTATTTGAGGAGGTGGATCATGGTAATGAATATGATGCTGTGTATATGAACTTCAATAGAGTCCCACATCAGAGACTATAGAGGAAAATTAAGGCACACGGAATAGGAAAAGGAATTTTTTCCTGGATAAAGGCATGGTTGACAAATGAGAAGCAGACTTTGCATAAATGGGGAGGAATCAGAGTGAGGAAGCATCGCGAGCGGTGTTCCTCAGGGGTCAGTGTTAGGCCCTTTGTTGTTCAGTCTACATAAACGACATAGATGGGGGAATAAATAGTGATATAAGAAAGTTTGTCGATGACACCAAAACTGGCCAACGAATTCATTCTAACGAGGACATTAAAGCACTCCAGGAAAATTTAAATAGATTCAGTGGTCGGAGAAGTGGCAGATGCAGTTTAATATAGACAAATGCAAAGTTTTAAACATTGGACAGAAAAATAACCATGCCACATATAAAGTAAAAATTAATGTGGATCTTAATATTACTGTTTACGAAAAGCATTTGGGAGTTCTGGTTAGCAGTAATCTGAAACAAAGACAACAGTGCATTAGTGTTCGCAATAAAGCTGACAGAATCCTTGGCTTCATATCAAGGAGCATAAATAATAGGAGTCCTCAGGTTGTTCTTCAACTTTATATATCCTTGGTTAGGCATCATTTAGATTATGCTGCACAGTTTTGGTCACTGTATTACAGAATTGATACAAATGCTCTGGAAACATACAAAGGAGGATGACAAAGTTGATCCCATGTATCAGAAATGTTTCCTATGAGGAAACACTGTGGGCCCTAAATCTGCATTCTCTAGAAAGGCATAGTGCTAGAAGTATCTAGCTTAGACAGGTCTCGCAACAATGGTTTTAAATAGAAAAAATCCCGATTCAGGAATTACATAAAAAAGCACTGGTTTGGTAATAGAGTTGTAGACGAGTGGAACAAATTCCCGAGTACCGTCATAGAAGCCAAAACGTTGTGTACTTTTAAAAATAATTTAAATAAATACATGAGTGGGTGTGGGTGGGTGTGAGTGTGGAATGACTAGCTTGTGCTACTAGGTCAGATGCTGTGCTTCTTCCTTAACTGAATGTGACCTGACCTGACTAGGTTGGGGCATTGGTTTGGGCTGGTGAGGAACTGGCACCTGCCTTGCATTGGCTAGAAGGCTTGCTGCAGTGTTCCTTCTTCTTATGTTCTTATCCCGAAGCCCATGAATAAACAATGACTTCTCCATCTCCTCCCATTGCCTTTTCCTTTGTGTGTCTGGGTCCCGTTTGTACATAGCCAATGTCTCCTTTTTTTTTTCCTGTAACACTTGTGTACCACCTATTTGTACTAACCTATTTTTTTTTTTCCGGGGGTCATCATGCTCCTGACCCCGCCTCTTAACCGATTGATCTAGGGCCGCTCTCTCCCTGCTCCAAATCTTTACAAAACCCCGTCTTAAAACAGTATGGTCCCCGCCTCCACTACGTCACTTTCCATGCTATCCACTGTTTGACAACTCTATGACTGAAGAAATACTTCCTAACATCCCTTTGATTCTTTTGGGGTCTTCAACTTCCAATTGTGACCCCTTGTTTCTGTGTCCAATCTCTGGAACATCCTCCCTTTTGTCCACCTGGTCATTATGAGCAGTATTTTATATGTCGTTAATCATGTCTCCCCTGACCCTCCTGTCCTCCAGTGTCGTCAGGCCGATATCCCTTAACCTTTCTTCGTGGGACAAACCCCCTTACTCTGGGACTAGTTTTTGTTGCAAACTTTTGCACTTTCTCTAATTTCTTGATGTGCTTGACCAGGTGTGGATTCCGAACTTTGTGCTGCTTACTCCAGTATGTACCTGACGAAATGGTGTACAGAGTCTTGAACGTTTCCCTTTAAACCGAGGTATCGGAACGCTATCCTTAGGTTTGCCAACGCCCGTACGCTGCAGCAGTTATCTGATTGATGTCGCCTCAGATGTGCTGGGTGTTATACTCACCCCATGATCTTTTTCTTAAGTGAGGTTTGCAGTCTTTGGCCACCTAGACTATACTGTCTGCGGTCTTTTTCCCCTTTCCCCCCAATCTTCATGACTTTGCATTTGACAGGATTAAATTCAAGGTGCCAGTTGCTGGAACAGCTTGTAGCCTGTGCAGGTCGCTTTGTAGTCCTCCTGATCCTCTACCGATTTGATTCTCATCATAAACTTCACATCATCTGCAAACAAGGACACTTCTGATCTATCCCTTCCGTTTGTCATTCACATATACCAAAAAAAGCACAGGTCCTAGGACTGACCCATGTGGAACCCCCGCTTGTCCACAGGAAACCCACTCTGACACCTCGTCACGTACCCTGTCAAGTATTTTCTGATCCATTGAGTGCCTTTCTGTTATGTGTGCCTGATCCTCTAGCTTTTTCAGTAACCTCTTGTGAAAACTGTCGAAGGCCTTCTTACAGTCCAAGAAAATGCACTCTATCCACCCCTCTCTTGTCTTACTTCTGTCCCCCTTGTCATAAACCTTCAGTAGATTTGTGACACAGGATTTTCCTTCCCTGAAACCATGCTGGTTGCGGTGTGTGTGGTGTGTGTGTGTGGGGGTTGTGTGTGTGTGTGACTGGCAGAATTTGTAATTTAACTTCATTAATACCGCTACCGTTTTCTACGGTCGAGTTTTGAACACTAAAAGCAGTAGAAGAAGCAGCCCTTGACGTTATCAGTTCGTTAGTATTCGTAGGAGGTGATCAGTCTCCCCATTCTTAAACATGTATTAAGTTGGTTAGTTAAGGGGGTTCAAAACCTACCGAAAAAAATATTTTTAACTAAAATTTTATTAAAATTTTCTTTTTGCATAAATAAACCAAAAAAATGCACTGTTAGTGTAATATCCTCTTAAAAGCCTAAAGCACTGTTTGGTTAATTAGATTTTACAACCTATCAACTAGACTAGGTCAAAAAGGCTGTTTGGTAAGCTGTCCACTAACAGTCATAAAAAATTTCAATCCCTACAATACGGATTAATACCTCAGCATGTATATGCTCTGGCAAAATACAACCCACGAAGTAAATATCCTAATGTTGCACAGACATATGACCAGATTATTAATTTTTAAACAATAAAGGGGGGAAGCGCTAAACCCGGAGGATTATACAGCGCCTGGGGGGGTATGTGGAAGGCTTTCCCAGGCTTAATTTGGGGAACTGGAGCACAGATCCAATTCCCTAAATCAAGAGCCCCTCACCAACATAAAGGGAAACCCTTTCCCCTTAGGGACATATGGGGCCAGAGCTTAACACTAGACCAGAAGATAGGACAACACTTGAGTTGACGTCACGGGGGAGTGTGACTCATTAGGGAGTTAGACCCTGAAAATGGTATTAAGTACTCTGGTCAGTGAAGCTTCTGATATCCAGCTATAGTTTAATTAAGATTCGTAAAGTAAATATAAAAAAAGAACTGTTAATAAATAAAATATCTTCAAATAAGATCCAAATATCTCTTACCACTAACACCGCGTTAAAGAAATATGAAAAAAACACTTGACAGGTGAACCAGTGGTTCTGAGAGAGAGCTGGTTCATCACTCTGCCTCAACCTTACATGTCAGCGAATGTGATTATTATAGTGTTGGGTGAGGTAGTGACCGCATGTGTGTGCTACAGTGGGGCAATACTACGTGTTTAAATTTAAGTGTTAGTGATATAGTGCGCAATGTTACATGTTGTTTGAGGATTTTGGCCTTTCCCGCTGTGTTTAAATTATAACTATATGTAATGAACACTTTGCTGATAAATGACAGCAAATCGTCTACACAGCCGCCCCTGCAGACGAGGTCTAGAAGCTGTCGAAACCATCACAACATTGCCTGTCAAGAGATACAATTTGTAAGTATAAATTACCCCTAGGGGTGTTATTGTCAGCATATTTCATTCGATAAATGGCTGACGAAATACCTACTTGTTTGGACTCAAAAGTCCACACCTTACTGCCGATTATAGGTTGATTACAAGCTCCTAATGACTCAAGAAATTGCGCAATCCCCCGATCTACAAGAAATTCATAACATACCTTGCTCTTTGTAACGTGAGCATGGTGTTCTAAAACACCTTCGACAGGTATCGGTGACTTGATAGAAGCTGAAGTGTCCTTGGATGTCCACGTCTTCCATTGTCTAGGAACGCACCCTGGTACACATTTCCACAAGATTGTCTTTATTGTTCACAATGTATCACAAGAGAAGCTGATCACACTTCTCTTATTTATTGTGTTTTAGACACTTTGTTCACACAACGCACAGATCATGTTCTTTGCTAGTTAAACCTGGAGTCCCAAAGTCACTCTCCCTAGAGTCAAAGATAGTCTGGCGTCGCCACACCACCCCAAGCCGTCACTGCCCTGGCACAAAAAAAAAAACGCTGACCTAGTACCTTGCATCCTTGTCACCTCCTCGATGAAACAAAGCAGAATGTTTGTTTCTTGCTGTCTTAAGCATAGACAACAATGTACACTATCTTTACTATGAAATAAAGTGGGACAGGATTTTCCTTAAAATTTTCCCCGCTAAGTAAGAGATGTACTGTCCCCCTTTTAAAAATACACTTTGCAACACCGCTGCAAGGAGCAGAGGTCACTTGACTACGTGGCATAGCATCTGTGATCAATTACTCACTCTAGCAGTAAACAAGACGCTCGCCCCTTCTGAGAGGGCTTGGCCCCTCAGGGCTGAAAGGGCTGAAGGGGCTGAAAGGGCTGAAGAGGGCTGATATCCCCCTCCTGGAGAAAATTTCTCCACATATATCTTTCTTTCAACACACTGTCCGTATCCCACCAAGGCAGGGTGGCCCAAAAAGAAAAACATTAGTTTCTCTTTTAATTTTTAATTTATATGGGGAAGGGGGTTTCTAGCCCTTTGCTCCCGGCATTTTAGTCGCCTCTTTCAACACGCATGGCTTACGGAGGAAGAATTCTGTTCCACTTCCCCATGAGATAAGAGGAAATAAACAAGAACAAGAACTAGAAAGAAAGTAGAAGAATACCCAGAGGGGTGTGTATATATATATATGCTTGTACGTGTATGTGTAGTGTGACCTAAGTGCAAGTAGAAGTAGCAAAACATACCTGAAATCTTGCATGTTTATGAACAGACAAAAAACACCACAGTCCTACCACATGTAAAAAAAATAACAGGTTTTTGTTGTACACTCACTTGGCAGGACGGTAGTACCTCCCTGGGCGGATGCTGTTTACCAACCTACTAGCTAGGATATATAAATATGCAAGGAATTCGCAAGAGCAGGGGAAATATACACAAACACTGATCTCTGGCTGAAGGGGACTCGAACCTACGAACCTGGAACAAGGACGCAGTCCTTACCAATCTATCCACATTGGAGTCCAGCTTGCTGCCTTGGATCAAAGTCTATGCAAGCTGACTCCAAGGTATTGGCAATGTGATAGATTGGTAAAGGACTGCGTACCTTGTCCAATTCTGGGTTTCGAGTCTCCTTCAACCAGAGATCATGTTTGTGTATATTCGCCTGCTCTTTCAAATTTCCGCATTGTTAATACTCTAGTAAGGCTGATCCCATGCAGGGATAGATGAAAAACTGAAAGCCTTCTCCCGGAAGCTGGCTGCCTTGGATCAAAGTCTGCACAAGCTGGACTCCATGGTAATTGTCCAGTGTGGGTAGATTTGTAAAGCACTGCATACCTTGTTTCCAAGGTTCGTAGGTTCGAGTCTCCTTCAGCTAGAGATCGCTGTTTTATATATATTATATATATAAATATATATATATATATATATATATAAAAATATTTATATATAAAATATATATATATATATTAAAATAATATATATATATATAAAACTAGAGGGAGGTACCACCTCTAGAACTGTCCTAGGACCCTCATCCTAAAGAGAAAAGAATAAACTTTCTTCAGGGAAAACTCAAGGTTCTCCCTGAAGCTGTTTGAGAATTTTCTCATACCACCCCATATATTTAATATATATTTTATTTAAAGACAAAATTCATTGACAGAACATTCACAAAAATACAATGGAAAGTAAACTTAGATAACTCAGAGCTACATCTCGAATACTTCGTCCAGCTCCCTGGCGGTGGGCCGCGTTCCCAGAATGCTGCACTCATTTCCTCTCTGAATCACGACACTGAGTCTCTGAAAGTGGAAGCTGGTCTCCTTGTGGTCCTTGGTTTCTATGACAAGCTCTTCACCCAGCTCTTTGAGGTACTTTAGAGCACACTGGGCCCATGTTTGTGCCCCCCTAAAATTCTAATACCCCAACTACTTTTGATTGTCATTGTTGTATTCAACGACCATTCTACCTCATAGTCTTAATTGTGTTTAATATCTACACTATCTATCTCCTTTTTTACAACTTACCGCATCACTGCTCCATCTTATTTTATTATAAATTAGCCATAACTTGCCCTCAATAATTCTACCTCACTTTTAAAAATACTCAATTGCCCAATTTTATTCTAAAATCCCTTTTAAATGCCCAATTTTGCTTTAAACTATATTGATAAAACTTATTGTAAACTTCTTTTAATTGACCATTTTTATTCTATATTTTTTTTTAAAAACTAGTATTATCCTGCCCTACCATCTTACTAGCATTTTATAACCAAGTCATTGCCATTTTTATTTTTATCATTTTTTTATTATTCTTTTGCTACCTTAACTTGTGTATTTTTATCCTGTCAATTTAAATCTAGTTTACTCAAAATTCATGTAAACAACTTATAAAAAGACCTTAGTGCAATTACAATTGAGAGTCTTGTGCCTTTTTTATATTGTTAGATTTAACTCATTTTGTACTATAGCCATTGTAGCTCAATACATAGTCAATACCAAATTCATTATTTTAGACCATAGTGCAATTACTAGTGAGAGACTGGTGCTATTTTTAATTTGTATTTTAATATTATTAGATTAAATCTAGTTGTACTATAGCTCATTCTACTCAAAACAAGACTCCACAAAAGTCATTATTAGACCTTAGGCAATTACAAGTGAGAGTCTTTTTCTAATTTTAATTTGTATTTTTTATATTACTAGTTTTATACCTATTGTACTTTAGTTCATTCCAGCACAACACATAGACAACACAACTTCATTATGTGATAGTGACTATACCATATGACCAAAATACTCTAGCTAAAATACTTGTCCAAACTTCCACCACTACAGATATCAGTACTAGAACACAACACACAACTCAGAAAAAAAACCATAATTTAAACCTAGAAATGATTGATCACGTTGACCCTGAAACTAAAACCCCCATAATCTGACACCCATCAAAACCTATTGGGAAAATAACTGCCTTTTTTTACACAGCATCACAAGCCAGCACTACCTAAACAATGCTAAAAGTCTATCATACTTAACTACAACATCAGTCCCTAAGCAAATACTATGATGACCTCCTGGCACTCCTTGAATCACTAAAGACAACCCTTCTCCTGCATTATTCTTACTGAGAACCTGGCTAAGCAGGACACAATATATATCTACCCTCACCAGGATACTCAGCAATTCACAACTGCAGACCAACCAGTTGGGGTGGTATTGCAATCTATTACTCTAACCAATTATCTTGTATTAGCACCACTTGCTTTAGTGAAGAATATGGGGAATACATTTTTGCTAATTTTACTGTAAAAACCTTAAGACGCCTATAACAATCGTGCCATTTACCGGATACCTCACACAAACATCCCAAATTTCAGTGAGAAATTAAAGTCACTAATAACAAACAGACAAATAATAAGCACCACACCTTCTCTTAGCTGGAGACTTCAATACAACCTTGGCCCACCAGATGATCAGCCTGTAACTGATTTCATCAACAATATGAACAACACACTTCTCATACCAACAATAACTAAACCAACCAGGCTCACTGAAAACAGTGCAACCATAATAGACCACATATGGACCAATATACTATCCCCCCTTAAATCAGTGATAATCATAGATAGTTAAATACAGATCACTACCCTACCTTCCTCCTGACAAACATTAGTAAACCACCACTTGAATACAACAAAGTCTCATTTAGACTCCATGATGAGGCCTCAATAAGGAAGTTCACAGCTGACCTAGAGACTGTTGACTGGCCTACAGAATTCTCCAAGGCCAATGGTATTGATGACTGGACAGACATTTTTCTTAACAAATTACTTAGACATACAACAAACATTGTCCTATAAAAACGAAACAGATCACAAACAAACGGCTTGGTTGCCCATGGCTAACCAGCACCATTCTGAAATCCATTGACAAGAAACACCAATATGAAAAGCAATATAGACAGGGCTTAATACACAAAAAATATTCTTAAACACTATTCATCAGTTCTCACCAAAGTAATAAAGAAAGCCAAACAACTATACTACTCCAGTAGATTCACAGACACTAGAGGAGATATAAAAATGACCTGGAAAACACTCTCTCAGATTCTAGGGACCCACAACTGAAAAAAACAAGAATATTGTCCTAACTATAAACCCAATAAAACAAACCCCTGCATCCCACTGACACAGCTAACAAATAAACGACTTCTTCTCAACCATAGGATCTAATCTCGCCAATAAAATCCCACATACAATGCCCAGCCGGGGACACCAGATGGGAATTTCCCAATCCTTCTATCTGGGACAATGAGCCCACGGAAGTCACCGAGTTATAAAGTCCCTTAAAAATAACTCAGGGAATCTTTCCCATGTCCCCACCATTATGTACAAAAGCAGCGCCCATGTCCTTTTCGCATGCTATTTCATTTCTTTTTAACATGTCACTAGAAACTAGCACCTTCCCGAAACTACTCAAGATGGGAAGGGGTTTACACCATACATAAAGGTGGTGACCCTACAGACTTAAACAACTATACCAATACAAACTTACCATTGCATCCAAAACTTTGAAAACTCGTGCACAGGGCTAATTCTTTTAACGAAAAAAACATAAACCCAACCCCCGCCAATTTGGATTCAGGAAAAAAAAAAGCACAATGATGCAATCATAAAAATGCTGGGTCTCTTTTCACCATTGGAAAAAAAAAAGGGGGAAA
>NW_026469674.1:5000-12459 GCF_026875155.1 Cherax quadricarinatus
AATTTCAAGTCTCTTAAAGATCACTTACTCACCCAAACCAAATAAATACTGAATAACTGAACCTTATAAATTGTATATCTTAAATGTTCTCACAATTATATCAACTAAATGTTAAACCTAAAACCCAATCTAACAGAATACTCCATTCGACTGAATGTACAGCAATGCATGCAACCATATGACCTGTCTTTGTAATACTCATTTGTGCTTTATAGTTATCTGTTTACAATAATGTCTTATCACTGATTTCATCATTGCTTAGTTAATCTTAAGTTAATTTTAAGACGCCCCGTAAGGCTATGATTTTAGTGGCTTTGGCATGCTGCTCTTACCTGTATTTTTTGTACCTCTGTATGTATGCTCAAATTACTAAATAAATAAATAAATAAATAGATGGATTAAGCAAAATGTCTATATCAACATTTTATACACATTTACTGCGCCTCAGTGATTATTATTGTGTTATTATCATTATTAATATGGCGTCTTCAAGACCAATTACTCTTAATGAGTGGCTCTGAGACAGGCAAGCAGACAGAAAGACAGACACAGGTAGACAGCAGACACTCAGGTAGACAGACACAGGTAGACGGACAGACACACAGGTAGACAGACACACAGGTAGACAGACACACACAGGCTGACAGACACACAGGTAGACAGAAAGACACACAGGAAGACAAAGACACACAAGTAGACAGACAGGAGACAGAAGACAAACAGGCTAGCAGACAGATACACAGTAGACAACACAGGTTGACAGACACACAAGGTAGACAGAAAGACACAACAGGTAGACAGACACAGGTAGACAAAGACACACAGGTAGGACAAGACGACACTAGGTAGACAGGAAAGACACACTCACAGTAGACAGACCCAGATAAACAGACACCACAGAGATACTCAGATATATAGGCAGACAGATAAGACAGGTTTTTGTGCAACAGTGGATAAACAAATAGAGAGTTCGAGAGTAAGAGCCTTTCTTGCCACACAATCTCCAGGCAAGATTCAGACTTCATCTTAGGGGCTGGTAAAATTTATGTCCAGTTAGTACATGTTATACAGTATGTATGCTGCTGATAGGCAGGGTTAACTCAAATGTTGCTGCTGATGACGCATTGCCGCCGGGTTTTGTCAATATTGGACAGTGGTGTGCATCAGCCGGCCCAGCCCAGCTGCCAGATGCACGGTCGTAAGTCGAGTGGACGTATGTCGAGCAGGTCGTAAGTCGAATGGTAGGTGTATTTGTAATAATGATAATAATAAATAATAATGATAATTATACGTATTTCAAACCATTGTACAAAAGTACAGTGGACCCTCGATTAATGTCTGGATCGGATAGCGCCAAAATCGGATAACGCCTTGCTTTGGTATGAAAAAATTGGCTCGGATAACACCTAAAAACTCAGTTAGGAGCTTTAGTCCCGAACGTGTCGGCACGGCGGCCTGAGCGGGCCCAGCCACTCACTCCGTGTACCAGCCAGTGAGCCATTGTTTACAAAGCCAGTGAGGACGATTCAGCATGTACATGCGATATATTTTGTATTATTCCATTATTTTTGGTGTTACAATTGTAACTGTTAAATAAGCCACCATGGGCACCAAGAAAGCTTCTAGTACCAGCCCTATGGTAAAGAATGTGAGAAACACATATAATTTAAGAATAAGTTTGTAGAAAAATACGAAAGTGGTGATGGTAGAGGGTGGTAGTGGTGGTGGTAGAGGGTGGTAGTGGTGGTGGTAGTAGAGGGTGGTAGTGGTGGTGGTGGTGGTAGAGGGTGGTTAGTGGTGGTGGTGGTAGTGGTGGTGGTAGAGGGTGAGTAGTGGTGGTGGTGTAGTGGGTGTAGTGGTGGTGGTGGTAGTGGGTAGTATGGTGGTGGTGGTAGAGGGTGGTAGAGGGTGGTAGTGGTGGGTGGAGTAGAGGTTGGTAAGTGGTGATGGTGGTAGAGGTGGTAGTGGTGATTGGTGGTAGTGGAGGTGGAAGAGGGTAGTGGTGGTGGTGGGGTGGTAGGTGATTGTGATGGTGGTTGAGGGTGGTAGCATGGTGGTAGAGGGTGGTAGTGGTGGGGGTATGTAGTGGGTGGTAGTGGTGCTTGAGGGTGGTTAGTGGTGTGGTGGTGGTAGAGGGTGGTAGTGGTTGTGGTGGTGAGTGGTGGGGTAGAGGGTGGTAGTGGTGGTGGTTAAAGTAGAGGGTGGTAGTGGTGGTGGTGGTAGAGGGTTAGTGTGGTGGTGGTGGTAGGGGGTGTTAGTGTGGTGGTGTAGAGGGTTGGTAGTGGTGATGGTGGTAGAGGGTGGTTGGGGTGATGGTGGTAGGAGGTGGGGGGGTGGTAGTGGAGGTGGTAAGGGTAGTGGTGGTGGTAGAGGGTGGTAGTGATTGTGATGGTGGTAGAGGGTGGTAGCAATGGTGGTAGAGGGTGGTAGTGATGGTGGTAGCAATTGTGATGGTGGCGCGATTTTGTGATGGTGGTAATGATGGTGGTAGAGGGTGGTAGTGATGGTGGTTAGTAAAGGGTGGTAGTAGAGGGTGGTAGTTGATGGGGGGGTAGTAGAGGGTGGTAGTGATGGGGTAGTAGAGGGTGTAGTTGATGGGGTCGTAGAGGGTGGTAGTGATGCGGTAGTAGAGGGTGGTAGTGATGTGGTAATGATGGTGGGTAGTGATGGTGGTGTGATGGTGGTAGTAGAGGGTGGTAGTAGTTGTGATGGTGGTATGGTATGATAAGGTATGGTGAGGCTGCCAGTTCTGATAAAAAGTGGCTGAAAAATATGTGCAGGACTTTAAGGCACCACCCCCTCACCCCACCCTACCGCCACCCGCCCAAAAATTTAAAAAACCCTAACCAAGTATTCAAATTGTGACAAAACAAGCATTGTTTAAGATGAAAAAATGCCAACATGACTACATTACTCAGATGGAAAAGGCACTCCCGGACCAAGCCAGGAAAATGAGTTGTGAAAGTCTTTGTGGAAGGGGATTCCCTTCCTAACAACAGAACACTTCATCCTCTGCCCTGCCCTCCTCCATCTCACCACTCATCAACAAATCCACAATAAGGTAAGTGGTGATATTATTGTTGTATTTCATCATGCATTAATTGGTTTTCTGTGAAGGGAAATGTACATTTCATGTAAAAAAATTATTTGGTTTATACTTTTGGGTATCTGGAACGGATTAATTGGATTTCCATTATTTCTTGTGGGGAAAATTAATTCGGTTAAAGGATAAAGGCTAGCTCTGCAGAATGGATTAAAGGTGTTAACCGAGGGTCCACTGTAAACAACAATTTGAAAGAGTATAATATGCACAACATATGAAGCCAACTTTGACTAGTGGTAAAAGTACTGTTGTTATTGATGTTATTTAATAAGCTTAGTACAGTGGACCCCCGCTTAACGATCACCTCCAAATGCGACCAATTATGTAAGTGTATTTATGTAAGTGCGTTTGTACATGTATGTTTGGGGGTCTGAAATGGACTAATCTACTTCACAATATTCCTTATGGGAAAAAATTCGGTCAGCACTGGCACCTGAACATACTACTGGAATGAAAAAAGTTCGTTAACCGGGGGTCCACTGTATATACACGGTAGTTATGCTGGTTAAAACAATAGTTACAAATGCACTCAGCAACAACAACCGTCATTGTTAAAATAGCAAAAATACATACCTTCTCTGCAGTACTGTACTGTATTGCACAGTATTGAATTGTACCATACCCAGAGCTAAGTGGTATGACCTATGAGAAGAGGTTAAAGGAAATCAACCTGACGACAATGGAGGACAGGAGAGAGAGGGACATAACGGCACATAAAATATGTACTGAGAGGAATTGACAAGGTGGACAGAGACAGAATGTTCCAGAGATGGGTTACAGGAACAAGGAGTCACAATTGGAAGTTGAAGACTCAGATGAGTCACAGGGATGTTAGGAAGTACATTTCTTTAGCCATAAGTTGTCAGGAAGTGGGAACGTCTATGTACTGTTATGTGCAGTTCAGGTTCTGTCTAACTGTACTGTACAGTACCTGAAATGAAACTAAACTGTACGCTACTGTATACTGGAAATGAACTAAACTGTACTGTTTTGTACCAGCATCACAACTAACACACACAATGGTACTAACAATATTCTACATAATCTGTTTGGTAACAAATTATAATTGTTCATTTTGAACACTACAAAGGTAAAACAATACACAGTCATGGGACAGTTGAGGTGTTTTATAACTTAGATGTACAACTGAACACTAAACTACTCCCTTCACCCCCAACAATTGCAACATAACTTTCCCACAACCCCTATTTCCCCCCCCCCCCCGCACTCACAAACACACTGTGGTGTACCTGCTAACAACATATATTCAATAAATCAATAGAAACTGAGGTGTGGCAGAAGCAAACATAGTCCCAATTTTTAAGAAAGGAAACAGGCAGCATTAAACTACACACTAGAAGAGTGGTGGAGCACCTAGAAAGAAATTGGCTCAGACATGACAAACAGCATGGCTTCAGGGAAGGGAAATCCTGTGTCACAAACCTACTGGCATTCTACAACAAGGTAACAGAAAAAAGACAGGAGAGAGAGAAATGGGTAGATTGCATCTTCTTGGACTGTAAGAAGACTTTTGGGACAGTACCACACAAGAGATTGGTGCAAAAGCTAGAGGAGTAGGCAGGAATAGAAAGGAAAGCACTGCAATGGATCAAGGAATACCTGACAGGAAGGAAACGAGTGATGGTACATGACGAGATGTCAGAGTAGGTGCGTGTGTCACATGGGGTTTCACGAGCGTCAGTCCTAGGGCCAGTGCCGTTTCTTGTATATGTGAATGATACGATAGAAGGGATAGATTCAGGGGTATCCCAGTTTGCAGACAATGTGAAGCTAATGAGGAGAGTACAAGTGAATGAGGATCGAGTAAGCCTACAAGGAAATCTGGACAGGCTGCAAGACTGGTCGAACAAATAGCTCCTGGAGTTTAACCCAAGCAAGTGCAAAGTCATGATGTTTGGGGAAGGACAAAGATTGCAAATGAAGAACAGCCTAGGAGGTCAAAGGCTTCAAAATTCACTCAAGGAAAAGGATCTTAGGGCGAGTATCACACTGAGCACATCTGAGGCGCACATCAACCAAATAACTGCTGCAGCATATGGGTGCCCGGCAAACCTAAGAATAGTGTTTCAAGACTCTGTACACCATGTAAGTCAGGTCCATATTGGAGTATGCTGCCCCAGTATGGAACCCACACCTGGTCAAACACATCAAGAAATTAGAGAAAATACAAAGGTTTTCAACAAAACTAGTCCCAGAACTAAGGAGTATGCCCTACAAGGAGGGGTTAAGGGTAATCAACCTGACAACACTAAAGGACAGGAGTTATAGTGGGTACATGATATGACATAAAAAAAATTACCAGAGGGAATTAACGAGGATAGACAGGGACAGAATGTTTCAGAGGTGGGGACACAGCATACAGGATTCACAAACTTGGAAGCTGAAGACTCAGATGAGACACAGGAATGTTAGAAAGTATTTTTTCAGTCACAGATTTGTCAGGAAGTGGAACAATCCAGTGAGTGATGTAGTGGAGGCAGGATCTATACATAGCTTTAAGAAGAGATTCTATAAAGTTTCATGAAGCAGGAAGAGAGTGGACCTAGTAGTGACCAGTGAAGAGACAGGGCCAGGAGCTGTGACTCGACTCTTGCAACCACAAACAGGCGAGTATAAATAGGTGAGTACAGTGGACCCCCGCATACCATTGGCATTACATAACGTTAACTCCGCATTACCGATACATTTATCGCTAAGATTTGCCTCGCATACCGCTAAAAAAACCCGCTCCATTCGCGGTTTGTTGAGACGCATCTAATGTGCGGCCTGAGCCAGCCTCACATGTTACGTCGGTGGCATTGTTTTACCAAGCTCCAGCTCTCCGCAGAATCATCCAAAGCATACATCGGAACATTTCGTATTATTACAGTGTTTTTGGTGATTTTATCGGCAAATAAGTGGACCATGCGCCCAAGAAAGCTTTCTAGTGCCAACCCTACAGCAATAAGGGTGAGAATTACTATTGAGATGAAGAAAGAGATCATTGTAAGTATGAAAGTGGAGTTGCGTGTCTCCGAGCTGGCCAGGTTTGTACAGTGGGACCCCCGGTTAACGATATTTTTTCACTCCAGATGTATGTTCAGGTGCCAGTACTGACCGAATTTATTCCCTAAGGAATATTGTGAAGGTAGATTAGTCCATTTCAGACCCCAAACATACAGTACAAAAGCCACGTACTAAATACCACTTACATAATTGGTCGTCATTCGGAGGTGATCGTTTGCGGGGGTCCACTTTATAAAAACCCCCCAAATAAAAACCATCGCTACTTTGTGGGAACAAAATGGCTCAAGGAAGCTGTTTTGCCAAAGGTTCAACTGTGTTTTCGAAACGAGATCGCAAGTGATGGAAGACTTTGAGAGACTTTTGGTATGGATAATAAAAAACAGATGCAGGAGATAGCTCTTAAAGTGATCATAAGTGAAAAGGCTGGGAAGTTGCTCAGAATTTAATTAAAAAAATGCCTGCAAATGGTGTGTGAGGAATTTGGCCAGAAAGGTTGGTTTGAGGATTTAAGAAGCGTAGGGATACTAGTGTGATTTAAGGCTGGTGAGGTGCCGTTAGGACCCCAAAAGCAGCTGAAAAAAAATGTGCAGGGGAAATTTAAGGAGTACATAGACAGTGAGGACTGAAACCCGAAAAGGTTTAATTTTGATGAAACGGCCCGTTTTGGAAAAAAGCCAAACAGGACCTAATTTCAGGGGAAAAGGCACTCCCCGGACTAAGCCTTGAAAGACAGGCTTCCCTTTTTGGATGGTTCCAAAGCTAGTGATGATTGCAAGTGAAGCCTTTTTAGTGTTCACTCAGAAATCCCCGAGATTCAGGCAAAAGAATACCTCAAAGGGTAATTTTTGTTGATGTGGAGGGCAAACAGTAAGGCATGGGTCACTGGGACTTTTTCTATGATGGTTACACCATGCATTTGCCCCCTGTGAAAGATTACCTAACGAAAAGAAATTGACCTTAAGTGCCTCTGGTGTTAGAAAGCCCCGGTCATCCCCAAAAACGTGGGGAGAGCGATTTATGGAGCTGAAGTTCTTAAGGTGAAGTTTTTGCTCCCAATACCCTCCTCTTCCCCCCTTTTGCCCTTTAAAAAATTCCCCTCTTTTTGCCCTTTTTGCCCCCAGAAAACCAATTTGGGCCAAGAGGTTTTGGGAAAACTTTAAAAATTTTTAAAAAAAAGGGTTGGGAAGGGGGGCTGAGGTTTTAAACCCCAAGAAATTTTAATTGGCAAAAAGGGGTTTTGAAGGGGAGGCACCTAAATTCCATTGGGAAACCTTTATTGGAAGCTTGGGGGAGGTTAGGGGGGTAATTGGGAAAGATTGTGGGGAGGAA
>NW_026469675.1:0-12418 GCF_026875155.1 Cherax quadricarinatus
TATATATGAGGGGGGGAAACAGGAAGATAGAGTATGAAGATTTTAGAGAAGGGGATACAGAGAAACCTAGAGTCAGTAGATAGAGCGATGATAGAAGGGCCTATAGATGAAGAGGAAGTGTGGACGGCTTTAAAAGGGATGAGCGTCGGGAAAGCACCTGGGATAGATGGAATTCAAATGAATTTTATTTGAGCAACTGGGATGTCATGAAGGAATTCTTGGTGCAGTTGATGAATGTAATGAAGGATAAGGGAAGCATGAGTCTAACACAAAGGACAGGTGTAGTAGTTATGGTTCCAAAGGGGGAAGTACAAAATAGCATCCTAGATTATAGAGGTTTATCATTAATGTGCGGGGATTATAAATTGTTTGCCAGGGTGTTAGGTAATAGATTACGTAAAGTAATTGGGAAGTTATAGATGGGGGACAGATGGGTGTGCCAGGGAGAACAATGTTTAGTGGGCATGGGAGGATAAAAGGTTATATAGAGGAGCGTAGGATGGATGGTGGAGGTGTTCTTGCGTTGGATGGAAGGCGGCTTATGATTGTGTAGAGAGAGACATTATGATGATTATGAGGAGGATTGGGTTCGGTGAGGAAATTGTGCAGTGGGCGGAAACTTTATATAGAGGTGCAGAAATACGAGTGCAAATTATATGGAAGGGTGGGGAAGATGGTTAGTATGGGTAGGGGGCTGAGGCAGGGATGCCCCATGTCTCAGATCCTATTTGCATGTTTGCAAGACCCATTATATAGGTTGATAAATGTTGGAGTAAGTGAGGGGGAGGTAAGACTTAGGGGTGCTACGGGTATAGTTGGTTATGTGGATGACACGACGGTCTTAGTGGGGGGAGAGGAGGGGTTAAAGAATGTAAGTAGAATTGTTGAATATTTAGTGGAGCAACAGGTATGAATGTTAATAGTGAGAAGTCGAAATTACTGGAGGTGGGATCATGGGTGGGAGGGGAACTGGGAAAAAAGTATGGATGGCAGGTAGTAGAGCAGATAAAAATTTGTGGAGTATTGTACAGAGGGGCAGCGCAGGGGACTAGAGAGGCAAATTCTAAAAGGGTAGTGCAAAGAGTATTGCTTAGGTTAGGGGGAATAAGAACGAGTGGTTTGACTATACAACAGAGAGTCATTGTAGTTAATACACTCATTTATCCTAAATTGTGGCACGTGGCTGTGGTGTACCCCTTGGTGGCGAAAGATGTGCGGCAAGTGCAAAGGAAAGTACTGAATTTTATATGGGGATATGGTTGTCATTGGCTGAGGCAAAAACGGTTTAAAAGACCCGCTGGAAAAGGGGGGTTTTTGGTTTTAAATTCCTTTGTTTAGCAGACGAAGGCAGTACGTGAAGCTTTTTTACTAGAGGGGGCGGGAAGTGGGGGGTGTCGAGTAAAGAGAAGTGAGGGAAAGATGGAGGGGGTGGTGGGGGGGTGGGGATTAGAGGAGTGAGATATTTGAATACTTATTAAAAGTAAGAAATCCGGAAAATGAACGCGTGTTTTGGGGGGGAGGTTGGTAAGGGTTCAAGAGGTGTTAAAAGGGGGGAAACTTTTTTTCCTTATATAATTGGACCAAATCGGGGGAGACTTCAGTAATTTTAAACGGGTGAATCAAGGGTAAAAGGGAAACAGTATAGGTTTTTTACAGGGGATTTTGCCAACTAAAGTACGCTGTATAAAAGGGGAATTTTGCAGTCTCAAGTTGTTTTTTGTGTGGGGGGGAGGAACAGCATATCATGGTGTTTTTTGTGACATATCGAGAGGGCACTCAATTTTTAGCAGAGTTTGGATAGGGGGTGGGAGTGGGTTTTGGGTATTAAGGGCCGGTTGGATATAGGGGAGGGGGAGATAGTTGGGAGGGCCGTCATTATTTAGGGGCGTTTAAATGTCATATATCGTGGGTGATGAGGGGGGTGGGGGGGAGGAACGAAAAGGCTTTAGCAGGACATTTCAAAAAAACAAAGTGTATAAATAGGTATGTATGGACGTAGATGGGCTAAGTTTTTGGGTTCGTATAAGGATGACTTGAGGGGGTTGCGGAATAGTGGTAATGGCGGGTGGACGGCTCTAAAAAAGGGGGGAGGGAAAAATAAATTTTTTTTTTATTTTTTTTAAAAACAACACAATACATTAAAAGATAAAAAACACAGTATCGTTCTTAACAAAATTACAAATTTCTTGTCTAAAGAACAAAACGATTACGTTGTGTTCCCCACAAACTGTCCCCCACCCCCCTATACATTTATCCCAGTTACTTTTTAAGTTAAGATTACACAAGATGACATAAATTCATCATTATTATTATTATAGCCAAAGATGCCCCCAAAACACAATTGCTTATTTTTTCCATTTTGTTATTTTATATCCTTCATACGAATCCTTACAAATACATAACTGTTTCGTAACACTGTTAATTTTATATTCCATACACTTGTCACATTCCCGTTAATTTTGAAAAAAATCTGATCCTGACAGAAAAATTTTACAATCCCCCCCTTCCCCCGAAGCAAAGAAATAATTCACCAACAATTGGGATTATATAAATTTTTTACTAAGTCATCAAATTTTTACATTGCTATTTGACAAGGGAGTGATCACCACCCCTAAAGAATGTACATTATTATATTTCCCCTAATAAAAAATAACAGAAATTTATATACATGGAGTTTTTTAAAAACCCACAAAACTTGTTTATTGATATATTATGAATCAGCCTAAAGAAAATTTAAAAACCCTGTCACCAGTTTACTGTACATTGTATCTTTTTTCCTCATAATAACTCCAAAAGGGGAGTTTTTCATATCGTTTGAAAAATTACATTCTTTCCCCCAACATACTTTTAACCATGACCTCCATACCCAGACCATTCAACTTGAACACCAGTGTTCTTGTGCCACCCCGCACCAACTAAACGTTGAACCATAAACAAAAGTTAAAAAACAAGCTAAGTGAATACAAATTTAAATATTATCTTTAAAAACTGGTACACAAAAAACACAACCTTGTATTCGTAATTGTTTGGGGCATATATAAAAACTTTTACCATCATCCATCAGATGATACATCAATTTGCACGGAGTGTCTCACCACCCCAAAAAAAAAAAAAAACAAAAATTCTGACATAAAATTTAAGAACCACGAAATCGTTCATCTGATATTTTTATGATTAAGCCAGAAAGTTAATTAACCCTGAACCCTTTTTAAACCTAACATATCTGATTTTCTATAACGCCAACCCCGGGATTTTTTCCTATCTTTAATACTTATTTTTAAACACAAACACTACATTTCACACACTTTCACCTCCATACCCAAAGCAATTCACCGTGCCAATTTTTAGTGTTCCTTCCTACAACAGAAACCCGGGGAAATCAGACTAGTTACCACCAACCATATCCATTACACTACAACCATCCACCTTGTCTTTCGCAAAAAACCATTCCATATACGCCCCCACACTAAAAAAAACCCTAAAAACCCGACCCCCAAAGAATACAGCCCCCACATGGTTATTACTGTCCAATTGCTGGAGACGACGACGAAAATCTCTCTGTATTTTCTCGGGAAAAACAACCCCCCACGACCCCCCTAAAAAGTTGTTCCTACGAGCAGTCCTTTATACGCGCTGAAATTTGCCTTAATTCAACCCTACCCCCAGCTCTCCATTCCCCCAGGAAATATACAGAAAATCCACTACCAACATAATCGCCCTTTTTACCTCCCGGGCCCCCTTTTCCCTCAATTTTAAAGCCGCGGGGTCTCTCATTCCCCCCCACCTAACAGAAAAAAAACCCCCTCCCCCAAACCAATCCTCCCTCCCTAAATTTTTTTTCACAAAATAAACCGCAGAAATGCCGTTTCCCAGCTCCCACACTGACGAGGACGGTTCCCTCACCAAACCCATTAAACCAAAACTGCTTTTGAAGCTAGGATCCCCATAGAATTGATACAACTCATCCCAAAAGGCATTAAACCTACCCTCCTAAAGTTTCCCCTTTTTGCCCCCAATCATCAATGGATAGACCATACGCCTGCAGATTTCCTTCCTCCCACTCAATGTCCCAAACCCCCATTTAAGTCGCCAACATTTTTAACCAAAAAACAAAACCCTAGCATATCCTCACATTAAATTTTAAAACTTTACCTCCCACCATCCCGCACACCCCCCACACCTTCCCCACCTTACCCCTTTTTCCCCCCTCCGCCCTAACGAAGACTGTTTTAAAAATTCGCTTTCACCCCTGGGGGCCCCCCATGCAAAAAGACCCAAAACCCCCCCTGCTACATTCGACATCACCACCCCTTGCTCACCCATGCTCCCCCAAACCCCAAACATAACGAGAGCCGTCTTGTATTTCTTGTATCGGTTTCTAAAAGGATACACTTCCGCTATCCCAAAAACCCTTACTGAAAACCACGAATTAACATTACCGCCCTCGCGTAATGTGACACCCCCCCCCGTAAACCCCTTAATCTACTCACATTTTTCCCCATACCCTCCTGAATTTACCTGCCAGCCCCTGCCTTTCCCCATGTATAAAACCCAAAAATCTTAAAATTATCCACCACGCCCCCCAAACTCCCCAACCCCAAGCCCCCCCCCACCCAACCCCCACCCCCAGTAAACACGATTTCGCCCTATTTACTCCATTCCCGACACCCCCCCCAAAAACCCCCCCAACACCCCCCCACCAAACCAAATTTCCTCCACCCCCTATAGGATAGTGGTATCACCCACATACCCCACAATGCCGAGCGCCCTTCCCTCTCCCCATTTAAGCTCCCACCCCCTCAATGACCCATAGAACGGTTTTTTTCATGCACGCAAACAAAATTTGTGAAAGGGGGACCCCTCCGAACCCCCCTCCCCATTTTAACCAGCCTTCCCAATCTGCCTTTAAAATTTGGGACCCTCCCAACCCTGAGTATGCGTATCAACCCCCTTCCACTCCCACCCCAAACCCCAGACGCAACAAAAAACCCCTCAAAAATTTCTATTCCCATCATTATTCCCCCAAAATCAAACCCCAAAATCCCCCCCCCCTCGAAACCCCCCAAAAACCCCTTTATGCGCCCAGCCCAACTCTCATACTTCCCCCCGGTATACCCACTTTTCCCCTTTTACAACTGACCAATTACCTTTTTTATCCTATTACCTAATATCTTTTCAAAAAACTTGTAGTCAGAACACATTAGTGAGAAAGCCTATACGCCTTAAAACTTTTTCCCCCTTGCTTTTTCGAACCAACACCACCCCTCCTACTTTTTGGGTTTACTTTGCTTGCCCCCCCCCAGCATACAATTCATGACCTCCACCAACAAGTCTTTTAGGGTCCCAATAAATCTTTAAAAAACTTTAAATCCCATCGATGCCCGGCGCTTTTCCAGTACCATGTTAAACACTGCCTCCCAACTTCCCCCAACAAACCCCCTCCCCTTCCATCCCCTCCCCCTTCTTTCTGCCCAAAACCCCCACCCCCCCCCCAACACTTCCCCAAAAGCACGCCCTCCCTGCCCCTTTTCATTTCTTCCAAACCCGAAAACAGTTAATTACTCATGCCCCTGTATGTAAGCCCTGCCCTTATGAATCCACCCTATCCTCACAACCCTAATTTCAAAAAAGTTGACCCTTCTGCCTTACCCAAACGCTTAAACATTTCCGAAGGGTTTTTCCCCCCCCCAAAACAGCCTCCCCTCCGCCCTCCAAAACCCCGCATCAAATCTGTCATTTTGTATCTCCGCCCGTCTCCTCTAAGTTTCCCACGGTCCCATACTCTTTCCCCACTTCCCCTCATAAACATCGTTCAGCTGACATTCCCAAAAAAATTCTGTAACCCAACCTCCACCTGGCCTCTTCCCCTCCCATTTTTAAAGAATCCAGCAAAACCCCCCTTAGTCCTTCCCCACCATTCCCAAGACACACGACCCCCCCATCCTTGATCCCAAAAAAGATGCCACCAATCCCCCAAAAACCTCATTCCCCCCCCCCTTCACAATCTCGCATTTAATTTCCAAAAACCCGTGGGGTATCCTAACCATTACCCCCAATCAAAACCCAATAACCCCCTGTGGTCCGAAAACCCACATCGAAACCAAAATCCCAGAACTTTATTGCCTCCGTAGCATAGACTTTTCCCAAATGCAGCATAAAACCCCCTTTGTAAAAATGAAACCACTCCTCAACCACCCCTCCCCACTAATCTAAAAATCCCCCACCCCCCAACAATTTCGTAAAAACCCCAAACCCACCCCCGCCCCCCCCCTTTCCCCCATCCCCTGTCATGACACAATTCCCAAACTCCTTCACATAACTAAAGCAATCCCCTCAAAAAAAAGCAAAAAACCCTCACGAAAGTTACCTTAAACTGCTGCATTTCCACCGCCGGGAGGGTTTCTCCAAAAACAAACCCTTTCTCACCCCCTCTCCCTCTAACCCGCACCCCCCTTCCACCCCCACCCCCCTCCCACCCAAAAAACGAAGGGACTGGTTTTCCCTTTACACCACAGCAAACCCCCCCCTTTTAACCCCACCGATCCCCAATAAACTTTTAAACCCCTTTAAGCGCAACTCACAACCCAAATTGTAATTAGCTCCGATGAAAAAAACCCATCAAATCCCTTAAAAACCAATTTCCCTCCACACTTCTTAAACTCACTCTCAGGCCGTTAACTTATGGTGACCCCTTGAATTATTACAATAAAGGGGCTTTCCCCGCCGCTTTTTAAGGTTGTTGAAAGACGTGGTGTCGATATAGCCACGTTTGTCACTTGGTCTATCCAGACCTCCGTTTTCCCCCCCCTTTTTTCGACCCTTGCGCACCCAGAACCCTGCCCCATTTCCCCCGGTAGCTCAGCCCCTCTTCCAAAGGTTTCTTTTCCCAAACTCTGCCCCCGGGTTAAGACATCTTTCCCAAAACGAGTCCCACGCTCGCTTACGTTGCCACCCCACACTTGCCCCCACTCCTGCCTCCTGGTCACCTCAACCTCCACCGTTGCTGCTTTCTCTCGTTGACAAGGTGTTCTACACTTTTGTGCAGCGCTCCCCCCCAATACCCTCCCCCCCTTTTCCCCTTCCTGACTGTCTTCCACCCCCCCCAAAAAGTCTTTCAAAAACCTCGTCCCAAAAACCTTTGAAAAGGCACTTCTGTCAACATCTCATCCTAGATGGGGGCTCAACACAGTTCCCACAGGGTAACGTTCGCCCTTTTCCCTCTCCCCACTCCGCTCTGTCTACTTCTTCACTCCCAAATTCCCGCGCCTTTTTGCAGCTTCACCGCCGGGGCCAAGGAGAGCATGTCCCTTTCCAAAATTGTTGGGACCTGTTCCCTTCGTCCCCGCCTTTTAGCATTGGGGCCCCCATATGGTCATAAGCCCCCCAGCCTACATGTCCGACGCTGTCCTGCATAATAAACTAAACCTGTGTTCTGAACCTTCCACGAAAAGTACGATGGTTAGGTTTTTCAAGTCACTTAATGTGAAAAAACCCCTCTGGCACCCATATAAGGCCCATCCTTCCACACTCCCAATTGCGAAAAGGGGTCTTGCCAACCTACGGGGAAAACCTCCACAAATCTATTTCCCAAAGGCCTCAAAGGGGACATTTCTCACCCCTTTTCCCACGTTTCTAGCTTTTTAAATCATGTGGCAAACTCCATGCAGAATTTAAAGGAAAACCCCTTTTCTTAAACGCGTCGACTATGCTGGCTAAAACCCCGCACTCTTGAACTTATGAAATCCCGTACACTCCATTTACTGCTACACCATACAACTCTTCGTTCGGGATCCATAACATCGCGGATAATACTTGGCGCAGCACCCGCATTTTAAACTACCCGGGACCCCGTACCCCACCACACGCAGAATTCACCCCGCTCCATGCTGTCCGCCATTTTGATTGCTCAAACAGGTAAAGCGCAGAAAAAACAAAATGAATCGGGGGCGCCTTCGCACACGTCCCCGGGGGCCCCGGGAAACGAAGAGGACAATGAAATGAATTACATGGGTAAAGAATATATGATTATTAAAAATAGTTTCCTGAATGCAAGAGGCGGCTTATCATTCGATTAGGGCCCTAAAGTTGATTTTTAAACCATAGTGCGGGAAAAACAAGTTTAAAATTTTCTAAACATTCCCCAAAAAACATCTGAGTTTTTTTGAACAAGACAAAACTGTTAAAAATATAATCTTGGAAAAGTAATACAATGTGTATTTCAAAACCCGTTACAGTTTCATATTTTTTGACTTGTTCACTATAGTAGTGTTATTAACATAATTGTCCTAAAGTAAAATGTTGTCAATTTTAAAAATTTTTTTGAATAGTTTTAAGATGTTTGGAGTCTTATTTCATGTCAGCTCAAGATTAACGTGTAAGTTATTGCAAATATGTAATTTTTTATTTATTTTGTGGAGGGCCTGCTAAGGGGTTTTTATTTATTTAAACATTGTAATTTTTAAAACCAAAATGTGAATGTTGGAGTATATAAAAAAGTTAAGGACATGTTTATCATTGGGTTTTGCGAACTTTTTTTTTAAAAAATAACAATAACGTAAATGTCGGGGGGGGGGGGTGAGTCACTAGTATTGTAAGTGCTTTGTGTCATTGTACATTATGAAAAAAACACAAAAAAAACAGTAATGGAAGCACTGGGTATTTTGCAAGTATTGTTAGTTATGTAGTTAGGTGTATATCAGATTCATTATGAATAGTGTTACTTAGTGGACCGGAACAGAGCCACTGATAATGCCTCTTTTTATATACATTTATATCACATTTATATACGTAACTATCTATGTATATTGTATGAACTGCTTTAAATAAAATATAAAAAAAAATGAGTATCATAGTCTGAGAAAGGGGGGGGGGGAGTGGTACTCAGAACCAAGGTATGGTTTTCTTATGCTGAGTCATGTTGAACCACTAAGTCACCAACAGAGGCTACGCCGTGTTTAATGTTTATGTTATACAAAATTTTCTAATTTGCCAGGTTGGTGTTAGTTGCATATAGTGTGAATTGTTTGGAGTTTTGTAATGCAATTGTTTTTGCGATGTATTCTGTGTGCACCTGTTAGTACTGGTTTTACTAAGTACATAAGAGTCACAGTAATGTATGTCATGCGACCTGCGAGTCGTAAAGCGTGTGCTGGAAGATTTGTGTTTTAATTAATGGTAGAAGTTTTAAGTGGGTAATAGTCTTAACATGTTTGTTTCAAAAAAACACTTCTTTCCTATGTTGTGCTATAATTTATATGATGCGGTCTTCTTGAGTGGTCCATTATTGTGCCAAGTACTGTATATTACATGCCTCTCGATATCTTACTGATGATATTGACTATTTCACTTTTGTTACAAGGTATGGATCGGTTGTAAGCACATTTGGTAGTAGGGAATAATTGGTGGGGTGAAGTGGGTTTCTGGGGGGGAAGGGGTTGATGGATGACTGCTTTAGGATAACCATAGTAAAAGTTTCTGTGTATTACGTCAGTTCATTCTATTGTTTATGCCATGCATTATTGTAAGCAGTACGATTATTTCCAGTGTATTATGCAGACACAGATTTTTACATATCGTGGATATTTTTTTTGTGTGTAACCACGGTATAGCTTTGTATTACAGGGTAGCTCCATTATGTTTTGTTGATATTATTCGTCTTGGTCTGTATCCTAGGAATTGGGAAGGGGTTTTGCTTTTACACAGAACACTGATGTGTGTATGTAATATTGTTTATTGGATAGCAGTCCTGTAACGCTTTCTCATTTTGATTTATATTTGTTGTATGGATTTTATTAATAAAATATAAAAAAAAAAAAATTACCTTTGCCTGCCGCACTCAAATTCTTCGGTAGAGGTTCCGCCTGAGACTCAGTGGCTACTTGCCGCTCCCAAGGCCGCGGCGCTGCTGCTCTACCACATCCGGCCGCCATGTGGTCAAAAGCGCCGCACAGGCGACACGTCTTTCGTTATCCCGCGTAGGTCACGTACAGCTGTGTCCTAAAATCCTCCAGGACAACATACGATGGAATAGGTCTTCTTAAAGACATCTTGACGGTGTAAGATCCAGCCGGCAACCCTTCATAGATTCCCTCCGTCCATCGAACTAAAGTAATGTCATGCACCTCACCATATCTTTGAAATGTCTCTCTGATATCTACATCGTCTGCCTCGAAAGGAACGTTGCGGATCCTCACCCAGGTGTAGTATTTTGAGGCATCCCGCAGGCGTACCTCCAGACCAGATGATACGGTGATGTTCTTCTCCTGGTACTGAGTCACCGTCCTTTCATATGCCTCCACTGTGCAGAACTTTATGAAGATTCGTGATGATCCATTAAGTGCTATTCCGTGTAAGTCTTCAACATCAATGCCAAACGTGTCCCGTATAATCGTTGGTAATAAAACAGGGGCATTCGTGGGGTATATTGCCCCTTTAACAAGGTCAACACACACGGTGTTGCTCCTCCTGCGGTAGCTGGCAGCCATCTTGGTGAAAACGGGAAGTTGCGCACCAGAGAAAGCAAGAGCTGTTTGCGCAGTGCGTCCACTCAGCCCGAAAGCGAAGAGGACAATGCTTCTTTATTTTTATGTTAAACTGTATTGGTTTTAAATAAAATATAAAAAAAAAAAAAAATCCTCCTGCCGGTGTACTCCGCCATGTCTGAACAGTGAAAACTGCGCAGAAACCAGGTGTAGTGGGAGCTACTGCACAGTGCGTCCGCACGGCCCAACAGCGATGCGAACAAATGTAAATATATATCTTTCTATTGTATTGAGCCTTTGTCATGGGTCAGACGTTATGTAATACTTTATATATGCATGATTGATTCTTTTTAAAGTTTATAATTATGGTCTGTACCCTGATACCGGTTTGGTGTTCATGCAAGTTCTTGATGTTAAGTTTTAGTCTGTATGGTATACAGATATCTAGACAGTTTAGTGACGTAGTCCATTTGTCTGAAATTTGTATATGGGTGTATTGTAACAGTATAGAGCTTGTTATTGTGTTCTAAGCTGTATTCTTTTTCTGTTTATTTGTATGTTGGGATATGTTCAGCTGTATTGTTAGGGATAAGTATGTAGATTATCTAGTCAGATTATGATGTTAGGTTTTGGTTTTTTGATTAATGTGAAGGATGGGATTTAACTGATATAACTTCTTTGTATATTTTATGTTCAAGTGTATTGAACCTTTGTCAGATGTTATTTATATGTACAATTTATATATATGCAAGGTTTTGTATATATGTCAATTCATGACCCTGTGACATGTAATTTTGTTTTTAGTTATGTTCTTGATGTAAGTTTTTGTTGTAATATCTTGCGAGCATGTAGGTACAATCCGTTTGTCAGTTAATTTGATTAGGTTCCATACTGTTTCTTTATTTTTATGTTAAACTGTATTGGTTTTAAATAAAAAATAATAAAAAAAAATAATAATACTAATAATAATAATTATTATTTTTTTTTTTTTATTTTATTTAAAACGTCATATAACAACATATTAAATATATAAAAATCCATCCTTCATTAAACAGGTATACAAAACATAATACATGAACATAATACACCTTATAAAGTACGCTGCAGCACATATCCGATATTTACACCTAAGCCAACTAGTATTTCCCTAAACCATATATGATGAAATATTATATAAAAGCATACAACAATACGTATAACATTATAACAAAAATTAAAGCCTTAACATTTTTTTTTTATAATTTAAAAAATATACAATACATTAAATAATCATAGGATTACCTATCATTACATTCATAGTAAGTATAATTACAATTGTCAATATATACACTAGAACGGTTATAAATATTCGTCAGTCCCCTATTCATTATGTACCTATCCCAAGGTAACACAAGAATATACAAATTCTTCGTTAACTTAATTAAAACCTCTTATATACATTATAAACAAAGAAAAACTATTCATCAATAATAATATGCCTTAGTGTTTGATTTTATGTCAATAAAACCTTTGTAAAGACATAATACATAAACAAGTGCATATATAACAAAATATCCAAAAACGAACGATATGTAATGAAACTGGTAGTCAATTTACTTGATTACTGCAAAGATACAAAAATATTCAGTACATTACACAAAAAGTTCCACTTAATAGCATGAGATAATTCTGAATTGCCAAACAAGTAACATTATGCAACATACACACACCACATTCTTATCACATATACACACACACATTATGAGAGATTATGTACACAATACAAAATTGTTACCCTCATATCTGATCACATTCCAAAACATATATCCCAGGAGACCCCAAGCAGAACGTTACCAGGTATCATCCACATGGCTGATACAAGGAAAATATAAATGAAAAACTAATATATAATTGCTCAAAAGGGGCTTTTACATAACACCTGTCATGCATTCATGAGT
>NW_026469676.1:0-11911 GCF_026875155.1 Cherax quadricarinatus
TTTAAAAACGACATCATAAACAAAAGTCTCGCCAAAAGCCCGTTTCCCAGCTAAAACGGAACCCCAAGAAGGGAGGTCCTGACGGAAGTCAAAAGCATCCTGATGGTGCCACTATGCTACCCTGGAAGGATAGTAAGCAGATTGCCTGGGACTACACCTGCGCCGCCACATTGGTAGACACCTACTTGCCATACTCCGTAGCTGAAGGGATGTGGAGCTGCCAGCCACAGGGAGACCCAGAAGACCCGCAAATATGAAGTCCTTCCCCCTTGCTTAACTTCATCCCAATAGGGTTGGACCATGGGGCAAATCTGCTCTAAAGTTCCACAAAGAGCTGGGTGAAAAGCTCATCATAGAAATCAAGGACCACAGGGCGCCCAGCTTCCTCTTTGAGGGAAGGGAAATGCCTGCAACATTCTGGGCACGCGACCCACCGCCAGGGAGCTGGACGAAGTATTCGAGATGTAGCTCCGAGATGTTATCTTTGTTGTTCTACTTCCTATTGTATTTTTGTCAATGTATTTTGTCTTTAAATAAAGTCTACATAGATTATAGAATATAGGGGGATGGTAGTTTAGTTAGTTTAATATGTTTATTATGCACCCCAAAAACCCATCCTGTGGGCGGTAGTCAAAAGATTAACAGAGGTACATAATTGGTCCAGGGACTGGACTCCAAAGTTTTGATAGCTGAGCAAGTTACAGAGGTAATGAACACACAATTTACAAAGGTAATGAACTCACAATTTACAAAGGTAATGAACTCCAGGTAGGTCTGGTCACAATCATGACAAGTTACAAAGGTATTTACAGATTACAGAGGTACGTAATGGGCCCCAGGGACTGGGCCCCCAAAGTTCTGATGCTGAACTAGGTACAAAGGTAATGAGCTCACAAGTTACAAAGGCAATGAATTCTGTAAGAATGGGTTACTTGCGTTTATACATGGCTACATCAGTTTCGGGAAGAACCTTGAGTTTTCTTGAAGCAAGTTTATTTCTTTTCTCTGAAGATGAGGGTCCCCAGTCCAGTTCCAGAGGTGGTACCTCTAATATATATTTTAAAATATATATAAAATATATATATATATATATATATATATATATATATATATATATATATATATATTATATATAAATTCGTGCCAAATATGTAAAACTGATCAATTAGCAAGAACTCTTTTAAAAAATTAAAGTCCTTTCTAAAAATTTTTCTTAACGTTCAAAGATATATTTTTTTCATTAATGTTGATGTAAAAATTTATAATTTTGCTCCAAAAAGAACTTAGAAAACTTACCTAACCTTATTATAACAAGCGCAATTTATTTTAGCCTATCCCAGCTAAATATATTTTAGATTTGTTTACAATAATTTAATACTAAACAAACACAGTGAAATGTATTCTTTTCGTTAGGTTCAGAATGATTTTGGCGAAATTATTGCATACACAAATTTTCACTTGACCTATATGGCAAGATGAACGTTGCTATCTTGGCTTAAATAGCAACGTTCATCTCACATCGATACCATGCCTAACCCTTCTAGGGTAGGGTAGGTGCCTGAGCCCGAGCCTTTAGCTCATAAGACTGTCATTCCCATTTGCCCCCTTGGGGCGGGGATGGTAGACCAAAGAGGCCTAGCTTGTGGCTAGGCCTGGGGACAGTTGGTCCCAAAGATGAGGAGGTACTTGTACCTCCTCCCATGGGAGACTTAGGTCTCAGATACTCCCTAAGAGGGGAGCCAAAGCCGGGCACCACTTGGAAAAGGCCCCGGGGCCGGGAGAATACCGGCTAATTTTTAAAATAAACTTCATCTGTTCTGCCTATTCGCACGACATATATATATTATATAAAATATATATATATATAATATATATATAATATATATATATATATATATATATATATATATAATATATATATATATGTCCGTGCCGAATATGTAAAACTGGTCAATTAGCAAGTACTCGTTTAAAATTAAGTCCTTTCTTAAAATTTTCTCTTATACGTTCAAAGATATATTTTTTTCATTAATGTTAATGTAAAAATTTTTAATTTTGCAACAAAGAATCTTAGAAAACTTACCTAACCTTATTATAACAACAACAATTTATTTTAGCCTAACCCAACTAAATATATTTTAGATGTTTTACAGTAATTTAATACTAAACAAACACAATGAAATAGATTTTTATCGTTAGGTTCAAAAAATGATTTTGGCGAAATTATTGCATATACAAATTTTCGTTTGTCCTATAGGCAAGATGAGCGTTGCTATTTAAGCCAAGATCGCAAGTTTTTGCCTATTCGGCACGACAATAAAATAAAAAATATATATATAAAATAATATATATATATATATATATATATATATAACATATATATATATATATATATACATATACATTTTATATATAACATATATATATTTTATATATACATATATTTTATATATAAAAAAAAATATTATATATATATATATATATATATATATATATACATATATATATATAAAATACATATATATATATATATATACAATACATATATATATATACATTTTATATATATACATATATAATATACATATATATATATACATATATATATTTTACATATATAAAATATACATATATACATATATATATACATAATATATTACAATAATATATAAAATATAAAATATAAAATATATATATATATATAAAATATATATAATATATATATATAACACGATATAGTTTAATTATGCCAGGAAAAGTTTTGCTTTCAAGAGACTTATTAAAACAGTGAGACAGTGATGGGAGACTGCACGTGACAGCTTTCTTACATATGACGAGCGGTATGCTCTTTTATATATAAGAGTTATTACCTGCTTTGTTTTTTATGAATTTATTACTGATTTCGCCTCTATAGAATTTGTTGGGAACATGTAGAGAGAGTCTTGATAACCGCCACTGAGTAATCACTAACCTTTGAAATAGAGTTTGGGATTTCTCGGGCACGTTTAGTCCCTTCATTGAGAAGTCATTAATTTCATTTATGGTATCAGCAATATTATTATTATTAATATTATTATTATTATTATTATTAGTAGTAGTAGTAGTAGTAATAGTAGTAGTAGTAGTAGTAATAGTAGTAGTAGTAGTAGTAATAGTAGTAGTAGTAATAGTAGTAGTAGTAGTAGTAGGTAGTAGTAGTAGCAGCAGCAGCAGCAGCAGCAGCAGCAGTAGTAGTAGTAGTAGTAGTAGTAGTAGTAGTAGTAGTAGTAGTAGTAGTAGTAGTAGTAGTAGTAGGATTATCAAAATTAAGCGCTAAACTACCAGGGTCATCAGCAATATTAAGGGAAGGGGGGGGTTCATTAGGTCTGCTTAGTTCAATTTCTTCAGACTTAGTAATTTTGCGTGAGCCTAATGTTTTAAAGAAAATTTTGCAAGTGTTTTTTATATGCTCTATTTCTCGAAACCTGTTGCCATAATATAGTTGTTTCGATTTTAATAAGCATAGTAAGTGTTGATGTATATCCAAACTTATATTATAACCAAATAAAGCGCTAAAACGCCAAGGGTCATGCAGCATCTAATCCTATAGAAATTAAAGTAATTCTGAATTGTTTTTCGTAAGCATGTTTCTTCTCAATGCCTCCGAGAATGTTGTTAGTTAGCCAAGGACTAGTCTTATAGATGTAGCTTATTTGATTTCAATGGACGATGTTTGTTGTAGAACCATTGCTTGGACATAGTGAATATCCTAAACAATACTAAATTCTCTCTGCCAGTCACTGGTGAAGACATGATAAAATTACTGGGTGAAAACTCGTTGTGGGGCCTAGAAGAGATAATTTAGGTTACAGTTGGTTAGGGTTTTGGTTATGTAAGAATTTTTAAAAATTATCAAAAATAAACCATTTCATCACACTTTTTGGGGGATTAAAATTTTAAAATTGGGGTTGTACTTTGTTTCTTTTTTTTTTTATTTTTATTTAAAAAAGCTTAAAATAATAAATTTATTATTCAAAAAACCAGGTGAAAAATTAAATGGAAATTAAAATTTATTTCCCCGAAACTGAAATTAAAAAAATTAAAAACTGTTTCCCAAAAATATTAAAATTTATGGTATTTGTATTGATAAAAATTTAAAAAAAAAAAATTTTTCCCTTTTTTTATTTTATTTAAAATTTTAATTTTAATAATTTAAAAATTTTTTTTTAAAAAAAAATTTATAAAAATACCCAAACAAAATTTAAATTAAAAAAATTAAAAACAACCAACGGTTAAAAAAAAAAATAATTTTACTTCTTTAAATTTTTCAAACAGGAAAAAACCAAATACACCAAAATTTTAAAAACCCAACCTCACTCCTTAAAACTTTTTAAAAAAAAAGAAAAATAAAATAAAAAATAAAAAAAAAAATTTAAAAAAAAAAATATTAAAAAATTATAAAAAAATTTAATTTTGAACACCAAAAATACCATATTAAAAACCCAAAATAAAAAAAAATTAAAAATATAAACCCCCTTTTAAAAAAATATTTTTTCCGGCAGAACAGTCCCTTCTACCCCCCCCCCCCCCCCCCCCCCTAAAAACCCCCCTTAAAACTACATTGAATTTTTAAAAAGCAACCCCTTTAATATAAAAAAAAATTTAGTAAAAAAAACAAAAAAAAAAAATTTTTTAGCCCAAAAAGAAATGAAAATTACCCTATCATACCAAAAAAATTACATACCTATAACCCCTTTTATTTAACCAAAATTCCATTCAAACATGCTTTAAAAAACCCCCCCCCCAAAACAAATTAATACACCCTTGATTTTTGGGTAAAAACTGAAAAAATAAAGAAAGAGCTAAAAAAAACAAATTTTTGAATGGGGGTAAAAATTTCCCCCCAAAAAACTACACTACTAAAAAAAATTTTTTTTCCCAAAATGAAATTTTAATTTTAAAAAAGAAAAAAAAACCCCCCCCTGGCTTTAAAGGAAAATTTTAAAACCCATGAAATAACCACATTAAAATAACCCAAAAACCAACTATATTATAAAAAACCGGAAATTTTAATAAAATAACTCGTATTCCTCAAAAAACATTTTCCCAGAAAAAAACCCCCCCCCTTTCCCCCCCCCAAAAAGGAGCCCCCTTTTCCCCCCTCGGGACCCCCCCTGGGGAACCCCAGTGAACCTAAATTTTTCCGGGTTTTTAAGCCCCCCAAAAACCAACTTATTCCTACATTCTCTTGAACTCCCCCAAATCTTTTTTATCCTCATACCCCCTTCCCCCCTCACCCCAAAAAAAACCAAAAAATCCCATAAAACATTTCCCCCTCCCCCCGGGAAACCCCCTTAACCAAATTAAACCCTTTAAAAACCCGGAAACCCCCCCCCCCCAAAACCCTATCCCCCCCCCTCCATGATCTCCCCCCTCCAAAAAACAAAAAGCCCAAAATGAAAGCCTTTTCAACAAACAAAATGACCCCCCCCCCCCCCCCCCCCTTCCAAAACCCCCCTAACGAACACCCCCCCAAAAAACCCCCCAAAAACCTATTAAAACCCAAAAACCCCGGAACCGAATTTTTAAAAAAAAATTTTTCCCAAAACCCCCCCAATCAACTTTAAACCCTACCCCGAAACCTTGATTTAACCCCCCAACCCAACCTTTATTTTAAATTTTATCAGTTAAAACCCTAAAAACCAAAAATTTTTCCCAAAACCCTAAATTTCCTTACTCCACCTTACTCCCCCTTTTCCTAATTTCCTTTCCCCCTAAAAATTTTTCCAAATATCCCCCAAATTTTAACCCCATTACCTTCCCCTGGGCAACCCAAAAACCCCCCCTCCCCTCCTCAAAATCCCTCCTTATTAAACCCTTTCCCCCAAACCCCAACAAACTTACCCCCCCTCGTTTTTCCCCAAATACTCTCCCCAAAAAAAACCCTATCCCCCCCCAACCTTAAACTTGAATTTCCACCCTCCCTCTATGAAAAAACCCCTCCACAAAACCTCCTATTACAAAATTACCCGGAAACCCCGATTTTCCCTTCGAAACCTAAACTTCCGCCAAACCCAACCCACAACCTTGATTTTACCCTGCCATCCTAAACCTTCCCCAAAAACCCCCCAACCCAAATTTACCGATTCATAACCTTTTTTCAACCTTAAAACCCCCAAATTCAACCAAACTTAAATCACTTCCCTTCCTCCTTAACCCCCTTAACCCCTTAAAAAAACTTTACTCCCTAAAACGTTTTCCCCCTTTTTCCCCCCCCCCTTTCCATCCTGATTGTTCATTCCCCCCTCTCAAAAAAAAAAAATTCACACCGCAAAAGAAGCTGTACAGGGACAGCCCTGTCTCAAACCTTTTCCCATTGGTACACTTTCACCCCAAACCCCCCATTGACCTGTACCCTCACCCTGCCCCCTCATAAGGGTTCACCCACCTCACTACCCCCCCCCCCGAAACCCCAAACCCCTCTAAGCAAACCCCCAAGAAATCTCGTCCCCGCAATCAAAGCATTTTCCCAATCTAAAACCCGTTTTCCCCCTCCCGTACCCTCTTCTAGAAAACCTAATCAAACCAGTCCATTTTCCCCCCCTCCTTTTCCCCCGGAAATTCCCAATGTCCCCTATTTAACACTAAACCCAACCTTTCCTCTTCTGTTGCCCAAACCTTAGCAAAAATCTTGTAATCCCAGCACATTAACGTAAACGCACGGTAATCAATTTAAAAACCGCATTCCTTTTTGGGCACTAAAACCCCTGCCCCCGTTTTTTGTGATTTCCCCATCCTCCCCCAAATTAACAACAATTCAAAACCCCCCCCCAGACAATGCCCTACCCCCCCCAATGTACTATAAAAATGTTTGGGATTCCGTCTATGCCTTGGGGGTTTTACCCGGGCACTCCCAAAAACTGCCTCCTCCCCTCCTTACTTAATATACCCTCGATTCTGTCATGTCCTGTCACTTTAATACTCTATTAACCCTTCACCCCAAACCGTCCCTCACCCATCCCTGCCAAACCCTCCCCATTCCCCAAAAAAAAAAATCTGCATACAAACAATATTTTGTGGTGGAACCTTGACCCTCCTCAAAACCACCCCCCCCTACCCACCTCAATATACGCCCAAAGGGGTCTTCGCCTGCCGTCCCTTTAAACCCCCTTAAAACAAAACCCATGGCCTATCTCCCTTAAGACATCCTCCAACCCTGCCCTAATCGAATTTTTCCTCAAAATTTTTCATTGGAATTTTCCGCCAACCCATTTCGCAAAAGTTCCATTCCTCACTCCGCCCCACAGTTCCTCTGCATAACATCTTTAACTGACCCTCAAGTAATTTTTTTAGGCCTAGCTCCACCTACCATCTCCCTTTCCCCTACTTTAAAAATTTCCAATTTTCAACTTTTGCCCCATTTCCCACCAAACCAGCAATCCATTTCCCAAATTCCCCAGTCTCCCAAAAGGATTTCCCCCCAAACTTCAAACCCCTAGGGGCACCCTTTCCCTAAGTAGCCCACATTTAATTTTCCAAATCCTGCATAAACCCTCCCTATGCCCTCTACCCTCAAATCTGCTATAACACCGATGATCAGAAAAACCCCCCATCGATAGTCCTCACCCTCTCCACACTAAATCCCCCTAACATAATCCTACTAACCGTGCCTCAATCCCTACAAAAAAAAGTTGCCCACTCCAATCCCCCTACTTCCCACCCATCTACCGCTCCAACTCCGCAAAACACCCCCAGAACCCCCCAAAAAAAACCCGCCCCCCTCGGAACCACATCACCCTTTCCCAATGAACAATTCCAATCCCCCCAAACAACCTAAAAGCAGGTAAACCTTCAAGTGATATACCAAACCTCGCGTACAAAATCCACCTTCATCAGTTTACAGTTGCTGGGGATGTCACCCCCACAAAATAAACCTCCTGGCCCCCCAAAACCCATCCACCCTGACAACCCCCCCCCCCCCTCCTCCCCAAACCCCGGATACGCAAAGGGTGGCCCCCTTTCCGCCACAGCCACACCCCTTTCAACCTCAAAAAAATCAATTTAAACAACCATAACCTTTTTTAAAAACAACTCACATCCCAACCCATGGTTATGTTCCTGCAAAAAAACAACATCAATACAAAAACTCCTCAAAACCCACTTAACCATACCCTCTTGACCTCGTTTTTAAGACCGTTTACATTAAAGTTACCACCTGAATTTTCAAGAATGGGGCTTACCCCTGTGCCGCTGAGGCTTACTTTTTCCTCCTTTCATAGGCTCTTTTTTTCTCTACAATCCCTCGTTCCTGCCCCCCCCAACCCCTCCCTGTCCCCCCCACCTATTCCCCTTGTCCCCCCCCCCCCTCCCTGACTTCCCTTTTTTCAACCACAGCTGCCCACATCTTCTTCCCGGCCTCTGCGCTGGTGTGGGGCCTCGTCCATGCTGATGCCCCGCTGATCTCTTTCGGGGGCCCCTCTACATCATTTCTTTGCTCCACATCTTCTTGATGGACCCCACACCACTTGCTTCCTTGCGAACCTCACCAAATCTTTTCCCTTTCCCCGCTTCTTTACCTCCCTTTTCATCACCTGACCTCCATCACTTTCCACACCCTGCTCCGACTCTTCCAAAAAATCCTTCAGCCAGCCTCCCAAAACCCGTCCGAGCTGCTCTGCTTATCTAACGCCCGCCCCACGGCGATTTCCCTCCCCCCCCCCGTTTCCACTGGTAGTGTAACACACGTCTCCAAAACCACCTCTGCCCCGTCGACCCCTCACTCATAGGCCTGTACCCCGGCTTTCCACTTACCCGTCAAACATCCGGGCTTTTAATGGCGTATCCACAGAAGCTGTCCCTGACGCTAGGCCCCTGTCTCCGGGGCATTGTGCCACCCTGTGCTCATAAGTCACATAAACGGCACTCTTCCTCTGCCCCGCATAGTTACAAAAACCTGTGTTCTATGGGTTTTGCAAGTAACATAGATGGTATCGGCTCCTCAGGGTCTTTTCGTGTGAAGGATCCTTCCGGCATCCCCCCCCTAAGGGCCTCCCCCACATTCCCCCTGCCGTCGAGTTACGTTCCATAACCACTGAACACTCTTGTAAAGGGTGTATGCCGTTGCCCCCCAAAAGGTACATTCCTTACCCTTTACCCAAGTAAAATACTTTGACACATCATGCAAGCATACTTTTCCCCTGCCCCAATTGATACTCATCCTCGTTCTTGAAATTTTTTCGATGGTAGGTAGAAGTCAGCCCCAGAACTTACGAAACCCCCTTTACATTCATTCAGTGCCACACCAACAGCTCTTCATTGGGGATGCCAAACAGTCCCCAAATCTTGGCAGGAGAACGTTTTCGTGCGTTGCTTAAAGATCCCTAACCAGCTGAATGCAGACAGTTTTACGCCGGTACATTTGGTCCGCCCCTTGGTGCTAATACATTTTTCCTCACCAGTGGCGTGAAAGAAAACCCCGTAAAGCTTCCCTCTCTCCCCGCAGGTCGAAGACGAATGGTTATCAGTTTTTATCTGCTTTTAGGAACTGTCATGTTTGTCAAATGCGGTCAAGATGGCGAATCAAGTAATTCATTTTGGTTAGTATGAGGGCAATAATGGGCATTATCCTATTATTTGGGGGATTTTCTTCATGGGACGAGATTGATGGAAAATTCCAGAAAATTATTAAGTTAATGCATTTTGATTTATTAGGTATGTTAGGTCCTTTAAAGATTATCCCAAAAGGCCTTGATTTTCAGCTGTATTATTCATTTAAATTCAATTCAAAGTTTATTTTTAAAAGGATTACAATGCTGAGTTTACAGAAATTGGTTATTGGGGGTTTTTACATGAGTAAAATAATAAACAGAGTGTCCCACTAGAACGCCAAGCATGCTAGGCATTTCGGGCAGACTTATTTTTAAATTTTAAGTTTAAAATTTTACAAAATTATGAGGTAAGTTTTTTATTAGGGCTAAGTGACAAAATACTAGTTGGATTTTAGCAATGTGAATGCTTTTTTTTTTGGCACTATACATAGTTTCATATTGAGTATCACGGGCCAATTTAGATAGTTAAGATTCATTATTTTTGAGTTGAGATTGTATTTCTGTTTTTTGGTCAAAGGGGTACTGAGTGTAAGTGTGAACAACCAGGTGGTTTTCGTATTATTGTTGCAGGGGATCAGGGAGAAAAATGTTTTCGGGGTAGTTTTGAAGGTGATGAATGTGTCGCAGTTTGGAATTTTCGGTGGGGTGTTCCTTTTTAGGGCCTTTTTGAAAAATTAAATTTTTTGTAAAGGTTTATCGGAACAGGGGAAAGTCATAGAGATGTTTGTGTCTGGGGTTTGCCCGTGGGTTCTGTACAACTACAAGAAAGCGTTTTTGGTCAAAGGGTTTAAATTGGGAAATTTAAAATTCTGTAGATGTAGATGCACAGTAGTAAGTGTGGATGTACTGAACAGGGGGTAAGTTTTTATCTATGAAGAGGGGGGGGGGGGGGGTGTTGCCAGGGATGGGATTTTGTGATTATTTTTACTGCGGCTTTTTTTTGGGTTATTATGGCTTTAGGGGTTTTTGCTGCGTTGATCCCCAAGCAAAAATAGATAGGTGAGGATGGATTATAAGGGAAGGGGGTTTAAAATAACAAAGGATTTTTACTGAATAATAATTTGGATGTAAATTAGGGAGATACCGATTGTAATATATTAAAAAGGAAGGCCCCGGAGTATACCTGGGGGGAATTTCGGGGGGTCAGCGCCCCCTCACCCAGCGAACCAAAAACTCCAGTTGCAGGTCAATATGACTAAAACCTCGTCAGGAAACAAAGAACAAGAACAAAGAAAGAACACTGCAGCAGGCCTAGAAACCCATGCGAGGGAAAATCCAAGTCTCCACCCGGGTTAAGCCAAAGTTTAAAAATGCTAACCCCAATACCCCACCACCTACCTAAGTACATAAATCAAAAGAGGATGAATTTTAAAACATGAAACAAAAAAATATAAAAAGGGAACTTTTGAGGAGTTAAAAAAAAATTCAGCAATGACAAAGTTCCCTTTTCATTTTCTATAAGTGCGTTTTTTATAAACACTTCCTTTTCTCCCTCTCCGTCTCTGTTCATCTCCCTTTTTTTTATACAAACAAAAACCCCCCAAAGGAGAGAGCTTTCGTCGACGTTTGGGAATGGAAAAAAAAGCAAAGACCTCAAAGGAAAAAGACACTTTGTCTGATTTTTGGGCCTCATAAGTAATTTACACTATGATGTAATTGTACTTATGTGTACCTATGTCTAAATAAAATTACTTAATCTTAAATTTCTTGGGTGCGGGGGAAACCCTTTGGGAAAAGCTCTGCTTCACAAGGTGAGGGTCCGGGTTTGATTCCGGGGAAGGGGGTGGAAAAAATTGGGTGTGTTTCCTTACACCGGGTTTTCCATTTAAAAACCCTCAGTAATAAAGGTACCTGGGGGTTAGTCGACTGGTGGGGTGCATTTTGGGACAAACTTGACCAAAATTTGCCCGAAATTTACATAACAAGCGGCTTTCGGTTCAGTATGACATTTCGTCACTGAGACGAAACCTTGTACATGTATTTGTAGAAATTGTTTGTTATTTAAATCAAGGGGGGGAAGCTCTAAAAAGCCGTAGGATTACCAGGCCTGTGGGGGGGGATGGAAATATTCCCCGGCTAATTCAGAAAATAGACCAGATTCAATTTCCCCCTTTATCAAGAGCCCCCCCCAGCGTCCAAAAAAGGAACTTCCTTAAAAGGGGCTAGTAGAAATAAAGATATTATATTATATTATTGTTATACTTGCTTTAGGAGGCCTGGCACAACCCGGGCCCAGGGGGGCGTTGACCCCGGGGCTCCTTCCCGGTAAACTCCAGGTAAACTTCTGTGACTCCTAAACCCAATCTTAACACCCCAGGGTTTGA
>NW_026469677.1:0-12856 GCF_026875155.1 Cherax quadricarinatus
CTAAAAACAAAACTAAAAAACACGCTAAATTTCAAAAAAACACCCTTGATCAGGTCATCCCCAAAATAACCTTCTCCCCCCCACCCCCCCCAAACCCTCACACTAAAAACCACCCCCACAATTTTCACTCAAAAAACCCCCCAATTTTTCTTTTTTTAACCCTTTTTTTAGTTCATTAAAGTAATAAGGGACACAGTACATCAAAAGTCACCACAATCGCTTACATCCATTTTCCCGTTAAATCACTATCACAATTTACATTTTAAACGAAGTTAAATACGCACTTTTACTTTGAACACCTTCAAAACACTCTCATAAACATTTGAATACCACAAAAATCCCTTTTTATACATTTCCAAACAACACTGAAACACTTACATGACAAACATTGAATACTCCCAATATAAGATGACAGCCATTTATCTGCAACACACATTTCATTAAATTACAACATCATCCACCAAACTCCCTTCCCTCAGTCTCCAGAACTTACAACATTACACAAACTAACTCAAACACTTTACTTTGAACATCACCAAAAAAAACACCATCAATTCTTTGAAATACACTCCAAAACATCTTTCGAACACCCCCAAATCACCTCTGAATACTCACAGAACACCTACGTAAGTACTCTTGCACATCATTTGAACACCTCAAAAAACACCTTTGAACATTTCCAAACAACACTGAAACACTTCCAAAAACACCATTTGAGTACTCCCAAATACACCACTGAATACTAAAACACCACTGAATACACTCAAAACACCACCAAAATCACCATAAACTAAGATCAACACCCACATCCCACAACACCCACAACCCACAACACCCACAATTTTTTCTCGTTTTATCTAATTTCATCAGAAAGTCACAACACCCACACCTCCCATTTTTTTTCTCGTTTTAACTAATTTCATCAGAAAAAGTCACATCAACAACCCACTTATAACGTCTTTTCGGTATCTCTAGTTCGACAAACTCCCACAACACCCACACCCACACACACACACACACACACACACACACACACACACACACACACACACACAACACAACACAACACACACACACACACACACCCTAACCTAGCCTAACCTAACCTAACTTATCCTAACCTAGCCTAACCTAACCTAACCTAGCCTAACCTAACTTAACCTAACCTAACCTTTACGCGTAACTTATAACCTAACTTAACCTAACCTAGACCTAACCTAACCTTAAACCTAACCTCTACCTAACCTAATCCTAACCTTGCCCTAACCATTACCTAACCTAAACTAGACCTAACCTATCTTAACCGAACCCAACCATAACTAGCCGAATCCTATCCTAACCAAACTCTAAAATATATTGGAACACTTCCAAAAATACATTAGAGTACTCTCCAAATTACTTTGAAGCGACTCCATTTTTGGATATTTCCAAATTAGATATTGAAAACTTTATCGTAAAATCGAACATTTATTTTCTTTTGGTAAACACACTCAATGTAGAAATAATTACTCGATTTCCGAATAGAACACTTTTCCTCGCTCTGAGAGACTCATTGTGGGTCACCCCCCTTCCCCCAACACACTGGGTAATCGGTTCACACCCAAGGTATATTAAAGATAATCATGAACACTCTGCGCCAACTCAGGACAAACAGACGCCATGAAATGCGGTAAACATCCAATGGAGAAAATCATCTCTTTCCAGACCATCTGTCTAATCTAACCTTAACCTAACCTAATTCCTCAACCTAACCTAACCTAACCTAACCTAATTCCTAACCTAACCTAACCTCAACCTAACCGAACCTAACCTAACATCCATCAATCACCTCTATCCCTAACCTAACCTAACTAACCTAACCCAACCTAACCCATCAAACACCTCTATCCTAACCTAACCTAACCTATCCCTAACCTAAAACCTAACCCTCATACAACCTCGAATACTACCTAACTTACCTAACCTAACCTTACCAACCTATCCGAACCTAACCTAACCTAACCTAACCTACCTAACCTGTCTAACCTAACCTAACCTATCCTAACCTAACCTAACCTAAGGGAGCTGGGGTTATGAAATCTGAAATGTGTATAACCCTATTAGCGATTGATAGCGCCTGAAAGGCTAAAATGTATTCTGTCAAGATTGCTGAAATCAACTCGCTAATATGTTATCAACACATTTCAGATTTCAATAACCCCACCTCCCCTTGGTTAGGTTAGGTTAGGTTAGGATTAGTTAGGTTTTGGTTAGGAACTGGTTTTTTTTTTATTTTTTTTTTTAGGATAGTTAGGTTTAGGTTAGTTCGGTAGGTTAGTGTAAGATAGGTTAGGTTAAGTTAGGTAGTATTCGAGTGTTTGATGGAGTTAGGTTAGGATAGGTTTTAGGTTAGGTTAGATAGAGGTGTTTTGGATGTGATTAGGTTGGGTTAGTTAGGTTAGGTTAGGAAGAGGTTATTATGGAGTTAGGTTAGGTTCGTTTAGGCTGAGGTTAGGTTAGGTTAGGAAATAGGTTAGGTTAGGTTAGGTTAGGAATTATGTTAAGGTTAGTGTTTAGGGATAGACAGAGGTCGCTGAAAGAGATGATTTTTCTACCTTGGATTGTTACCCGCAATTTCATGGCGTCTTCTGTCCTGAGTTGGCGCAGGTGTTTCATGAATTATCTTAAATCTTACCTTGGGTGTGAACCGCATTAACCCAGTGGTGTTGGGGGGAAGGGGTGACCCACATGAGTCTCTCTCAAGCGAGAGAAAGTGTTTCTATTCGGAAATCGATAAATATTTCTACCATTGAGTGTGTTTAAAACCAACAAGAAAATAATGTTCATTTTAACGTAAAGGTTTTTCAAACTATTTGGAAATTATCCAAAAATGGAGTCGTCAAAGTAAATTCTTGAGTGCTCTAAGTGTAATTTTTGGAAGTGTGTTCAATTAAGTTTAGGTTTAGGTTAGGAAGATGTAACGGCCTAGGTTAGGTTGTGTTAGTTAAGATAGGTTAGGTAGGTTAGGTAATGGTTAGGCCAAGTTAGAATTAGGTTAGTAAGAGGTTAGGTAAAGGTTAGGTAGGTTAGGTTTAGGTAAGTTAGGTAAAAGTTAAGGTAAAGGTTAGGTTTAGGTTTAGTTAGGTTAGGCTAGGTTAGTTAGGCTAGCTAGGTTAGGATAAGTTAGGTTAGGTTAGCTAGTTAGGTGTGTGTGTGTGTGTGTTGTGTGTGTGTGTGTGTGTGTCTGTGTGTGTGTGGGATGTGGTTTTGTGGGAGTTGTTGTCGAACTAGAGATACCGAAAAGACGTTATAAATGGGTTTGATGTGACCTTTTTCTGATGAAATTAGTATAAAACGAGAAAAAAAAAATGGAGGTGAGGTGTTAAGAACATAAGAACATATAACGAAGGAAACACTGCAGAAGCCTACTGGCCATGCGAAAGGCAGGTCCAAGTCCTCCTACCGGCTTAAGCCAATGCACCCAACCTAGTCCTGGTCAGGTCACATTGAACTTAAGGGAGAACACGGCAACCGACCTGGTAGACCAAGCAATCAGGTCAAACTCACATCCCACACCCACATCCACTCATGTATTTATCCAACCTATTTAAAGCTACACAACTTCTGGCCTCGTATAACGGTACTTGGGATTTTGTTCCACTCATCACAACTCTAATACCAAAACCAAAAAAATACTTTCCTATATATCCTCCTGAATCTGAATTTTTCTTTCCAACTTAAAACCATTGCTGCGAGTCCTTCTAGGCAAGAAATTATCCAGCACATCTATTTACCTCCCCTTTATTATTCCTTCTTCCCATTTATACACCTCAACCATATCCCCCCTAATTCTACGTCTTTCTAGGAGAGTGCAGATTCAGTGGCCCTTAGATCTACCCATAGGAAGTTTCTGATAACATGGATCAACTTTGTCATCTCGTGCTGCGAGATGATGGCTTTGTAAGTTTTTTTTCCAGAAATTTATATCCATCTGTAATAAGTGACCAAAAACTGGGCTCATAATCTAAATGGAGGCCTAACCAAGATGTATAGAGTTGAAGAACCAACACTGAGGACTCCTATTATTTATGCTTCTTGATATGAAGCCAAGATTCTATTAGCTTTATTGCGAACACATTATGCACTTTGTCTTTGGTTTTCAGATTACTGCTAACCAGAACTCCTAAATCTTTTTCGCAATCCGAATATTAAAGATCTACATTATTTTGTTTATATGTGGCAGATGTTATTGTACTGTCCAACATTTAGAACTTTGCATTTGTCCTATATTAAACTGCATCTGCCACTTCTCCGACCACTGCATCAGCTATTCAAATCTTCCTGAGTGCTCGAATGTCCTCGTCAGAAATTGAATTCGACGGCCTATTTTGGTGTCATCATTTCGGCAAACTTGCCATGTCGCACTTTATGCCCTCATCTATTCGGTTGATGTAGATTGTGAACAGCAGGGGGCCCAACACTGACCCCTGTGAACACCGCTCGTGACACTTCCCCACCTGATTTCTCCCCTTTATGCAAACTCTCTGCTGCCTATTTGTCCAACCATGCCTCTAATCATCCAGGAAAAATTTCCCTCCTATTCCATGTGCTTTAATTTTCCTCAATAATTCTCTGATGTGGGACCCTGTCAAAAGCCTTACTGAATCCATATACACAATATCATATCATTACCCATGATCTACCTCCCTCCAAATACCTTAGGTGAAAAACGTTAATAAATTCGTAGGCAGGAACCCCCTTTTTAAAACCATGCTTGAGATTCGTGATTAATTTATGCTTTTTCAAGGTGGCTACGAACTGCCTCGGCAATTATTGGAAACCATAAATTTTTCCCACTATGGAGGTAAGGCTATTGTCCTATAATCGAATCTAAGGACCTGTCCACCTGTTTTGAAAAAAAGTATCGACAAGTTCCGATTTTCCACTTAATCTGGCACCATGCCAGTTTGTAGTGAAATGTTGAAAAGAATAGCCAAAAGGTGTGCTAAGCTCCACTTTACATTCTTTAGAACCCTTGCATACAGTTCATCAGGGCCTGGGGATTTGTTAAGTTTTTAATTTATCTCTTTGCCTAAGTACCATGTCACTATGTGACCCCTAATAGTACAGCAGTTTATTATCGTCCTGTCTACATAATTTATCATAACTTGAATATCGCTGTATCCTCCTGTGTAAAAACTGAGAGGAAGTATGTTTGTGTAAAAATTCTACACATTCCTTATCACTTCAGTGAGCTGACCCGAGGAACTTTGAGTTGGCCTATCTTGTCCCTTGATCTTACTTCTGTAAACCTAAAGCATCCTTATGGGTTAGTCTTCGGATTCTCTTGCACAAACTTTAACCTCATAATCTCTTTTTCATTTCTAATTCCCTTTTAATTTTCTCTCTTTAACTGAATATAATCGAGTTTCACCAATGCCCCTCTCTCTACTGATTTTGCCTATATATGCCTCTCGTTATTTGACCAATCAATATTTAATCTATTGTTCATGCCATTTAGGATCATTTTTGTTTGATCTGATTTCCCTATTTGAACATAATTTGACTGAGCAGCTAGAACTATGCCCTGGAAACATCATATCGCAACCATCAACCACCTACCTGACCCTTAGTCAGGTCATTCCCAGTTCAGAGGCCCACCTAAGAAATCTTTTTCATCCTATGAAATCAGCCACGCGAAAGTCAAGGGACGGAAACTTATTGCCATTAATTAGGGGAATTCCATGATAAATTCAAACTGAGTGATTTGTGTCATCTTTCCCCAAGTTCATCATTAACCTCAAGATTATTAATTAGTGTTTTCCCTACTGCAAGACCAAGTCAAGAGGTTATTTCCCTTAGTTTTCTCTGTCCAACACTGTTTAAAAACAATCCAGGATCGTATCAAGAAATCACCTGACTCTAAATTTCCCTGTCAAAAGCTCCAGTCAATCTGTCTATAGTTGAAATCTCCCATTGAATCACAACATTTTCGTGAAGTAGATGCCTTACGAATTGTCGTCCCTAGAAGTTTTACCTGTCACTCCCTATCAAAGATTTGGGCCCTGTAAATCACACCCAAAATAGTTTTTCTCGCCCTCGAGAATCTGTAACCAAACAATTCAGTGCTGACGCTTCTAATTTAAATATCCTTGTCTAACACAACAATTTAAATGTCTCTGACATACATCGGCGATACTCCACCACCTTTCTGTTGACCCTGTCAGTGTGGAATAAATTTATAGCCTTGTATGTGACATTCAGAGGGCATCTCTCTATCTTCAGATTAGCCAGGTCTCTGTTATAGCAATAATATCTATGTATCCTGCAACTTCAATTAATCTTAGCTCATCTACTTATTTCCCTTGACACACTCCTGCTATAGTATAGTAAACCTTAAGGAGCTATCCCTTGCTGCCCTCTGCCTGTCCCCGCTTTGTTTGCTGACATGATCTATTGTCTTTAATTAATAACTTAATCTGAATGCCTTTTAAACATTTAACTGTTACCAACCCAGTGTTGCAACCTTGCTTGTTACCCACACACACCCATACCTCTACCTTCATCAGTTTAAAATCATAGGCATTTCACACAATGGCCTTCTCAATCGAGTCTGCAAGTGCTACCACCCCACCCCAGAGATGTACCCATCCCCTTGATACATATCATGTTTGCCATAAAGTTGTTCCGGTTGCAATGATGGGGATTGCAAGTTCCTTGCCAGTATCTGTCTAGCCAGCAATTTACACCAATTGCCCTAGCAACCATTCATTTCTATCTCCCATCTAGGCAAATGCTACAATGATTGGGATCCCTCCCCTTAGACTTAATGGAAATCTATAGCTGACCCTGTACTTATCTAGCAGCTCTTCTCCCTACCCTTCCCAATATCATATCCAACCAGCACTGTGAGAGACAGATAATGGCTTGCTTCCCCTATTACCTGACAGATATTATCCACCTGTTGACAATGTCCCCAACATCAGCTCCAGGGAAGCACACTCTATCTCTCATCTCTTATATCCTATTACAAAAAGCAACGGTCCACGTATCTTACCTGAGAGTCACCACCACAAGAAGCGCTTACCTCCATTAGCAGGGGCAGTAGTACCCTTACCTTCACTGGCCACTGAAGTACATTCATCCTGAAGAACAGAGAAGCGATTTCCTACCTTCAGATCTTCACTTTAACTTTTCCTTACTTCTGATGCGCCTTCCATTACTGTAACCTACGCCCACTTGTAGCAGGTTGCTGGGGCAGCAGACCTCACTGCTGGTAGCCGTTTGCTGCCTCCCCAACTACAGCCTCCTCACAGCGAGAGACAGACTGCACCTCGCTGCTAGAAGCCTCACTTTCTGATGACTTTCTGATGAAATTATGATAAAAACGAGACAAATTGTGGGGTTGTGGGTTTGTTGGGTGTTGTGGGATTGTGGGTGTTGATCTTAGTTTATGTTGATTTTTGGTGGTGTTTTGAGTGTATTCAGAGAGTGTTATTTAGTAATCCCAGTGATGTATTATGGGAGTACTCAAATGGTGTTTTTTGGAAGTGTTTCAAGTGTTGTTTGGAATGGTTCAAAGGTGTTTTTTGAAGTTTTCAATGAAGTTGCAAGAGTAGCTTACGTAGGTGATCTGTGAGTATTCCAAGGTGATTTGGGTGTTACGTAATGATGTTTTGGAGTTATATAAAGGCAATTGGATGGTGTTTTTTTTGGTGATGTTTCTCAAAGTAAAGTGTTTGATTATTTTGTGATAAGATGTGAAGTCTGGAGACTGAGGGAGGATTGGGGGAAGAGTTTAATTTAATGAAATGATGTAAGTGCAGAAAATAGAGCTGTCAAATCTATATTTGGGAAGTATTTCAAAATGTTTTCTTGAAAGTGATCCAGAGTGTTGTTTTGGAAATGGTATAAAGGTATTTTTTGTGAGTATTCAAATGATTTATGAGAGAGTTTGAAGGTTGTTCAAGTAAAAAGTGCGTATTTAACTCGTAATATGTAAAATTGTGACAGTGAATTAACGAAAGTGGATGGTAAGCGATGTGGTACTTTCTGATGTACTGTGTCCCCCTTATTAAACTTTAATGAACTAAAAGAGGGTTAAACGAGAAAATTGGGGGGTTATGAGTGAAAATAGTGAGGTGATGGTTTAGAGTGTGATGGTTTGGGACGGTGGGGAGAAGTTATTTCGTGGGCGTGACCTGAACAGGTGGTTTTTGATGAAATGCAAGCGGTGTTTTTTAGTAGTATTCAGTGTGTAATTGGGAGTACTCTCAAATAGTTTTTTGTGAAAATGTTCAAAGGTGTTCAAAAGGTGTTTTGAGTGTGTTTCCAAATGTTGTTTTTGAAGGTGATCAAGTTGTTCAAGTGTGTTTTGAAGGTGTTCGTTAAAAGGTGTTCAAAGTGTTTTGAGTGTGTTCAATATGTTTTTTTTTGAAGGTGATCAAGGGTGTTCAAGGGTGTTTTTGAGGTTTCAAATGGTTTGTGGAGTTTATTCCCAAAGGTGTTTTGAGTGTGTTTCCAAATGTTGTTTTTTGAAGTGATCAAGGGTGTTCAAGGGTGTTGAAGGGTGTTGTTGATTGAATTCAGCGATGTTTTAGTAAATTCAGTGGTGGGGTTTTTAATTATTGGAGTACTCAAATTGGTGTTTTTGAAGTGTTTCAGTGTTATTGGAAATGTTCGAAGGTGTTTTTTGAAGGTGTTCCCCAAGAGTTTTTTGAAGGTGTCAAAGTGGTATTGAAGGTGTTCAAAGGTGTTTTGAAGGTGTTTGAATGGGTGTTTTGATTGAATTCAGCGGTGTTTTAGTAGTATTCAGTGGTGTAATTGGAGTAACTCAAATTGTGTTTTTGGAAGTGTTTTTCAGGTGTTTGATTGAAATGTTCAAAGTGTTTTTTGAAGTGTTCCAAGAGTGTTTTTGAAGAGTTCAAGGGTGTTTGAAGGTGTGCAGGAAGGGTGTTTTTGATTGAACTTCAGCGGTGTTTTAGTAGTAATCAGTGGTGTAACTGTGGAGTACTCAAATAGTGGTTTTTTTGGAATGTTCAGGTGTTGGGGATGTGGGTGTTGTGGGTGTTGTTGTCGAACTAGAGATACCGAAAAAAGATGTTATAAGTGGGTTGTTGTTGGGACTTTTTCTGATGAAATTAGCTAAAACGAGAAAAAATTTTGTGGGTTGTGGATGTTTTTGTTGTGACTTTCTGATGTACTGTGTCCCCCCTTATTAACTTTAATGAACTAAAAGGGTTAAAACGAGAAAAACTGTGGGTGTTGTGGGGTGTGTGTGTGCGTGTGTGTTAGGTGTCATAGTTTTTTTTTTTTGTGAAAATCTTGTTACACGTGATGACATTAGTTAAACGATTAAAATTTTGTTTGGTAATTGATGAAGGTAGTGTAGTCGAATAGAGTTACCGAAAAAAGATGATATAAGTGGGTTGTGATGAAATTAGTTTAAAAACGATATTCAAAGGTGTTCAAGGGTGTTTATGTGAGAATTTCAAATGATTATGAGAGTTGTTTTTATGGGGGTTTCAAAGTAAAGTGTTTGAGTATAGTTTTTGTGATAATGTTTGTTGAAGTCTGGAGACTGAGGGATGAGTTTAATTTATGAAATGTGGTAATGTGCAGATAAATTAGAGGATGTATAATCTTATTTTGGGAGTACTCAAATAGTGTTTTTGAAATGTCAAAGGTGTCAAGGTGTTTTGAGTGTGTCAATGATGTGCAAGAGTACTTTATGAATGGTGTTTCAAAGGTGTTTTGAAGGGTTCAAAGGTGTTTTAAAGGTGTTGAAGGGTGTTTTTGATTGAATGTCAGCGTGTTTTTATTAGTAATTCAGTGGTGTAATTGGGAAGTACCAAATAGTGTTTTGGAAATTTTCAAAGGTGTTATTGAAGGTGTTCAAGGGTGTTTGAAGTGTTGAAGTGTTTTGATGAATTCAGTTTCAGCCGGTGTTTTAGATAGAATTCAGTGGTGTAATTGGAGTACTCAAATTGTGTTTTGGAAGTGTTTTCAGTGTTGATTGGAAAATGTTCGAAGGGGTGTTTTTTTGAAGGTGTTCAAGAGTGTTTTGAAGGTGTCCAAAGTGTTTTGAAGGTGTTTCAAAGGTGTTTTGGGGGGGGGGATGTGTTGAAGGTGTTTTGATTGAATTCAGCGTGTTTTAGTAGTATTCATGGTGTAATTGGGAGTACTTCAAATTGTGTTTTTTTTTGAAGTGTTTCAGTGTTGTATTGGAAATGTTCAAGTGTGTTTTTAATTTGTTCAAGAGTGTTTGAAGGTTCAAGGGTGTTTGAAGGTTTTGAAGGTGTTTTTGATTGAATTCAGCGGTGTTTTTAGTAGTAAACAAGTGGTGTAATTGGATATATGGCACCAAATGTGTTTTTGTGAAATGTTCATGGGTGTTGAGGGATGTGGGTGTTGTGGGTGTTGTTGTCGAACTAGAGATACCGAAAAAAGATGTTATAAGTGGGTTGTTGTTGTGGAACTTTTTCTGTTGAAATTAGCTAAAACAAAAAAAATTGTGGGTTGTGGATGTTGTTGTTGTGGACCTTTCCTGATGTACTGTAGTCCCCTCATTTAACTTTAATGAACTAAAAGGGTTAAAACGAGAAAAATGTGGGTGGTTGGTGGGTGTGTGTGGCGTGTGTGTTAAGTGTCATAGAGTTTTTTTTTGTTTGTGAAATCTTTGGTTACAGTGATGACATTAGTTAAAAACGAGTAAAATTTGTTGTTAATTGATGAGGGTATGTGTATCGAATTAACGCGAGTTACCGAAAAAAAGATGATATAAGTGGGTTGTGATGAAAATTAAGTTTTAAAAAACAAACGATATCAAAGGTGTTTTAAGTGTTCAAGGGTGTTTATTAATGTGGTATTCAAATGATTATGAGAGTACTTTGTGGTGTTCAAAGTAAAGTGTTTGAGTTAGTTTTTAGTGACTTTTTCTGAAGTATTGTGTCCCCATCATAACTTTAATGAACTAAAAGGGTAAAAAACGGAGAAAAATTGCCTAGTTGGAGACTGAGGGATGAGTTTAATTTAATGAAATGTGTAAGTGCAGATAAATTAGAGATGTTCAAAATCCTAATTTGGGAGTACTCAAATAGTGTTTTGGAAAGTTTCAAAGGTGTTCAAATGTTTGTTTTGAGAGTGTTCAAGGGTGTTTTGAAGGTGTTTCAAGGGTGAATTTGAAGGTGTTCAAAGGTGTTTTGAGGTATTAAAAGGTTTTTGAAGGTGTTCAAGGGTGTTTTATGTGAGTATTCAAAGGTGTTTTTTTGAAGTGTACAAATGATTATGAGAGCTTATGAAGTTTTCAAATGATGTGCAAGAGTACTTATGAATGGTGTGCAATGATTGCAAGAGTACTATGAAGGTGTTCTGGGAGTATTCAGAGGTGATTTGGGTGTGTTCGATTATGATGTTTTAGGAGTATTTCAGTGTTGTTTGGAATGTATAAAGGTATTATATTTTGTGAGTATATTCTAATGATTTATGAGAGTGTTTATTGAAGATTTCAAAGTAAAAAGTGCGTATTTAACTTCGTAATATGTAAAATTGTGAGTAGTGAATTTACGAAAGTGGATGTAAGCGATGTGGGGACTTCTGATGCACTGTGTCCCCTTATAAACTTTATGAACTAAAAGGGTTAAAACGAGAAAATTGGGGGTTATGAGTGAAAATGTGAGGTTTTGGGTTTTGGATGTGAGGGTATTGGAGGGTGGGGTTTAAAAGGGAAAGAAAAATTAACCCTGTGTGGGGTATCATTGACGTCACTGACAAGCCCCTTGTTCCAAACTTTTTGCGTAGTATGACCCCGAGGAAACTTTTAGTTATTTGACTTAATGACGAAAATTTACATATTAAAAAAAAGGGGAGATTTAACTTAGTAAGAATGCCCATGAGGAGACTATTTGAAAATTGGGTCCCAAGGGGGGGATTCCAAAAATTTGATCCAGGATTGAAAGCCCTGAGGGAATCCAAAAATTTGGTAATGAGAATAAAAAATTTGAGGGTGGGGGGTGGTGAAAAGTGGAGGGAAACCAAAAATTGATCCAAGGTGATCATAAGAATTCAAAAATTTGGGGGGGAATCCAAAAAACTTTGGGGATAATTTTGAGAAATTTTGGGATTGGGGGGTGAAAGTGGGAGGGGAACCTTAAAAATTTTTATCTGAGAGATGGAGTCATGGTAAAAATTTTCGAGAAATTTTTGGGGAAAGGGGGGGTAAACCAAAAAATTTGATCCAAGGAATGGAGAATTTCGAAACCCCAAGGGGGGGGGTCCAAAAACTTGATCGAGGATGGGGTTGTATGCGAGAAAATTGGGTGAAAGGAGGGTACCCAAAAAAAAACTTGATCCAAGGAGATGGAGAATTTTATTCGAGAAGTTGGGGAGGGGTGAAAGGAGGGGTACCCAAAATTTGCTGAGGGGGGAAAGTTTGAAACCCAAGGGGGGAATCCAAAAACCTGATCCCCCCCCGAGGAGGTGGAGACCAGAAATGAAATTCAAAAAAATTCGAAAAAATCGGAAAAAAATTCGAGGCGCGGGGGCGATCCGGAGACGCTGCAGAAGGCCAGCAGAAGGGCGGGCGGGGCTCGCGAAAGGGGGGGGCGGGCGGCGCGGCGGGCCCCGGGGGCCCCCCCGGGGGGTGGAGGGCCCGGGGGGGGCGCGGGGGGGCGGGGGCCCGGGGGGGGGGGGGGTCGTGGGGGGGGGTATTTGGGGGGGGGTCAAGGGGGAGGTAGTCTCCCGAGGGGGAGGGCATGGTCAAAAACCGAAGTAAACCTAGGGGTGAAAAGGTGACCCTCCAGCCCTGGTCCTAACCGGAAAACCCCCCATGGAAGGCCTAAACCGGGAAACCCCCCTGGAAGGCCCAAACCGGGGGAAA
>NW_026469678.1:0-11879 GCF_026875155.1 Cherax quadricarinatus
CATACCCCCAAAAAAACAACAAACATGACTTGAAAACACAAGCAACACTGCCCTGAAAACACAAGCAACACATGACCCTGGAACACAAGCAACACATGACTCGGAACACAAGCAACAATGACCCTGAAAACCCCAAGCAACACATGACCCTGAAACACAAGCAATATATTTACCCTGAACCACAGCAACACATGACCCTGGAACACAAGCAACACATGACCCTGGAATACAAGCAACACATGACCCTGCAACCACAAGCAACACATGACCCTAGAACACAAGCAACGCATGACCCTGGAACACAAGCAACACATGACCCTGGAACACAAGCAACACATGACCGTGGAACACAAGCAACACATGACCCTGGAACACAAGCAACCATGACCGTGGGAAATACAAGCAACACATGACCCTGGAACACAAGACACATGACCTTTAAAACCCCAAGCAACACATGACCCTGAACACAAGCAAAATATGAAACCCCGGAACAAAGCAACACATAACCCTGGAACCACGAGCAACACATGACCCTGGAACACAAGCAACACATGATCCTGGAACCACGAGCAACACATGACCCTGGAACACAAGCAACACATGACCGTGGAACTACAAGCAACACATGACCCTGGAACACAAGCAACACATGACCCTGCAACCACAAGCAACACGTGACCCTGGAACACAAGCAACACATGACCCTGGAACCACAAGCAACACGTGACCCTGGAACCACAAGCAACACATGACCCTGCAACCACAAGCAACACGTGACCCTGAAACACAAGCAATACATGACCCTGGAGCACAAGCAACACATGACCCTGGAACCACAAGCAACACATGACCCTGGAACCACAAGCAACACATGACCCTGGAACCACAAGCAACACATGACCCTGGAACCACAAGCAACACATGACCCTGGAACACAAGCAACACATGACCCTGGAACCACAAGCAACACATGACCCGGAACACAAGCAACACATGACCCCGGGAAACCCCAAGCAACACATGACCCTGGAACCACAAGCAACACATGGCCCTGGAACCACAAGCAAAACATGGCCCTGGAACCACAAGCAACACATGACCCTGGAACACAAGCAATACATGACCCTGGAGCACAAGCAACACATGACCCTGGAACACAAGCAACACATGACCCTGGAAACACAAGCAACACATGACCCTGGAACACAAGCAACACATGACCCTGAAACCACAAGCAACACATGACCCTAAAACACAAGCAATATATGACCCTGGAACACAAGCAACACATGACTCTGAAACACAAGCAACACATGACCCTGCAACCACAAGCAACACGTGACCCTGAAACACAAGCAATACATGACCCTGGAGCACAAGCAACACCTTACCCTGAACCCCCAAGCAACACATGACCTGGAACACAAGCAACACAGACCCTGCAACCACAAGCAACACATGACCCTGGAACACAAGCAACACATGACCCTGCAACCACAAGCAACACATGACCCTGCAACCACAAGCAACACATGACCCTGGAATACAAGCAACACATGACCCTGGAATACAAGCAACACATGACCCTGGAACCACAAGCAACACATGACCCTGGAACACAAGCAACACATGACCCTGCAGCCACAAGCAACACATGACCCTGGAATACAAGCAACACATGACCCTGGAACCCCAAGCAACACATGACCCTGAACCCCAAGCAACACATGACCTGCAGCACAAGCAACACATGACCCTGGACCACAAGCAAAACATGGCCCTGGAAACCACAACAATACATGACCCTGGAACACAAGCAACACATGACCCTGCAGCCAAAGCAACACATGACCCTGGAACCACAAGCAACACATGGCCCTGGAAAACCCCAAGCAACACATGGCCCTGAACCCCAAGCAACACATGACCCTGAACACAAGCAATACATGACCCTGGGAAAACAAGCAACACCTGACCCTGAAACACAAGCGAATATGACCCTGGAACACAAGCAACACATGACCCTGGGAAAACAAGCAACACATGACCCTGGAACACAACAACACCCTGACCCCCGGAACACAAGCAATAAAATGACCCTGCAACCACAAGCAACACATGACCTGGAACAAAGCAACACATGACCCTGCAGCCACAAGCAACACATGACCCTGAAACACAAGCAATACATGACTCTGGAACACAAGCAACACATGACCCTGGAACACAAGCAACACATGACCCTGGAACACAAGCAACACATGACCCTGGAACACAAGCAATACATGACCCTGGAACACAAGCAACACATGACCCTGGAACACAAGCAACACATGACCCTGAAACCACAAGCAACACATGACCCTAAAACACAAGCAATATATGACCCTGGAACACAAGCAACACATGACTCTGAAACACAAGCAACACATGACCCTGCAACCACAAGCAACACGTGACCCTGAAACACAAGCAATACATGACCCTGGAGCACAAGCAACACATGACCCTGGAACCACAAGCAACCCCATGACCTGAACACAAGCAACACATGACCTGCACACACCCAAACAACACATGACCCTGGAACACAAGCAACACATGACCCTGCAACCACAAGCAACACATGACCCTGCAACCACAAGCAACACATGACCCTGGAATACAAGCAACACATGACCCTGGGAAAACAAGCAACACATGACCCTGGAACCCCAAGCAACACATGACCCTGGAACACAAGCAACACAAAGACCTGCACCACAAGCAAAACATGACCCTGGAACACAAGCAACACATGACCCTGGAACCACAAGCAACACATGACCCTGGAACACAAGCAACACATGACCCTGCAGCCACAAGCAACACATGACCCTGGAACCACAAGCAACACATGGCCCTGGAACCACAAGCAATACATGACCCTGGAACACAAGCAACACATGACCCTGCAGCCACAAGCAACACATGACCCTGGAACCACAAGCAACACATGGCCCTGGAACCACAAGCAACACATGGCCCTGGAACCACAAGCAACAAAATGACCCTGAACACAAGCAATACAAAGACCCTGAACACAATCAACACATGACCTGAAACACAAGCAATATATGACCCTGGAACACAAGCAACACATGACCCTGGAACACAAGCAACACATGACCCTGGAACACAAGCAACACATGACCCTGGAACACAAGCAATACATGACCCTGCAGCACAAGCAAAACATGATCCTGGAAACAAGCAACACATGACCCTGCAGCCCCAAGCAACACATGACCCTGAAACACAAGCAATAAAATGACCCCGGAACACAAGCAAAAACATGACCCTGGAACACAAGCAACACATGACCCTGGAACACAAACAATACATGACCCCGGAACACAAGCAATACATGACCCTGGAACACAAGCACACATGACCCTGGAACACAAGCAACACATGACCCGAACCACAAGCAACCATGACCCTAAAACACAAGCAATAATGCCCTGGAACACAAGCAACACATGACTGGGAAAAACAAGCAACCAAAGACCCTACAACCACAAGCAACACGTGACCCCGAAACACAAGCAATACAGACCCTGGAGCCCCAAGCAACACATGACCCTGGAACCACAAGCAACACATGACCCTGGAACACAAGCAACACATGACCCTGCAACCACAAGCAACACATGACCCTGGAACACAAGCAACCATGACCCTGGGAACCACAAACAACACAAAGACCCGCAACCACAAGCAACACATGAAACCCCGGAATACAAGCAAACATGACCCTGGAAATACAAGCAACACATGACCCTGGAACCACAAGCAACACATGACCCTGGAACACAAGCAACACATGACCCTGGAACCACAAGCAACACATGACCCTGTAACACAAGCAACACATGACCCTGCAACCACAAGCAAACCCCATGACCCTAGAACACAAGCAACACATGACCCTGGGAAACCCAAGCAACCCATGACCCTGGAAACAAAGCAACACATGCCCTTGGAACCACAAGCAACACATGACCTGGAACACAACAACCAATGACCGTGGAACCACAACAACACATGACCTGGAACACAAGCAAAACATGACCCTGGAACCCCAAGCAACACATGACCTTTGGGAACACAAGCAACACATGACCCTGAACACAACAACACATGATCCGAACCACAAGCAACACATGACCCTGCAACCACAAGCAACACGTGACCCTGAAACACAAGCAATACATGACCCTCGAACACAAGCAACACATGACCCTAGAACCACAAGCAACACATACCCTGAATACAAGCAACAATGACCCTGGAACCACAACAACACATGACCCGGGAATACAACAACACATGACCCGGGAATACAAGCAACACATGACCCTGGAACCACAAGCAACACAGGGACCCTGGAACCACAAGCAACACATGGCCCTGGAACCAAAAGCAACACATGACCCTGGAATACAAGCAACACATGACCCGGGAATACAAGCAACAAAAGACCCTGGAGCCACAAGCAACACATGACTCTGGAACACAAGCAACACATGCCCCTGGAACCACAAGCAAACCGGCTCGACGATAGACCGGCTACATGCTAACGGAATACGTTCTGGCAACGATGCAGCCTAGGAAAATTTAAAACGTTGAATTCTGAATGTTTATCCTGCTAATACATAGTTGCTCATAATGAGCGTCTTAATACAGTAGTTGCTACATAATGAGTGGCTTAATACAGTAGTTGCTACATAATGAGTGGCTTAATACACACACTAGTGGTTAGTACCGTAGTTGTTACAAAAGAGAACTCTTACTGGGTAACACTTGTAGTTAAGTGGTCACAAATGCTAACACTGATCACAGATGTTGACTAACACCAGTTACACATGTTGACTAACACCATTTACAGATGTTGACTAACACCAGTTATATACTTTGGCTAACACCAGTTACAGATGTTGACTAACCCCATTTTACAGATGTTAAGTAACACCATTTACAGATGCTTAGGAACACCATTACACACTTAGGCTACTTTTATTCCGAAACGTTTCGCCTACACAGTAGCTTCTTCCCGTCGAATACAGAAAGTAGGCAGGCACAGTAGAGATGTGAAGACGAGTAATCAGTCCATCACCCTTGAATTTTAATGGGCTGATTACATCGTCTTCACATCTCTACTGTTCCTGCCTACTTTCTGTATTCGACTGAAGAAGCCTACTGTTAGGCGAAACGTTTCGGAAAAAGTTGCCCTAACTGTTGCCTATGTGTCTACCTCCAACCGTCGGAATTGTAAAACCAATTTGATGTTCACCAGTTACACACGTTGACTAACACCAGTTACATATGTTGACTAACACCAGTTACATATGTTGACTAACACCAGTTACAGATGTTGAGTAACACCAATGTCTCTGTGAGAGCCATTTTAGCCACGTAATTTCCTCGCTTGAAGAAATTTCTTTCCGAAATCACTCCAAAACAACTTTTTCTATCTGTTTACTATATCAGCTGTCTCTTTACAGTACCTGTGGGAGACTACTAGCTTACATCTAACCCAATACTGTTGAGAGAGAGAGAGAGAGAGAGAGAGAGAGAGAGAGAGAAAAGAGAAAGAGAGAGAGAGAGAGAGAGAGGAGAGAGAGAGAGAGAGAGAAGAGAGAGAGAGAGCAGACTCCAGCCCCAGGTTTTACAGTGCCATCCCTAATGACAACCTCCTAAGTTTAAAAATAAAACGGTATAACTTTTGCACAGACTGTGTAAAAGGGTCTGAAGAAAATAGTATTCCCTTTAGAACACCGAGAACACGACTCTCAATGTAATGTATAGGTGAACACTGAGAGGTCGCGTATGAGGTGAACACTGAGAGGTCGTTTTTATGAGGTGAACACTGAGAGGTAAATTGTAAGGAACACTGAGAGGTCGTTGTATGAGGTGAACACTGAGAGGTGTTGTAAAGAGGTGAACACTGAGAGGTAGTTTATGAGGGAACACAGAGGTAGTTGTATAGGTGAACACTGAAGGTATTGTATGAGGTGAACACTGAGAGGTATGTTATGAGGTGAAACACTGAGAGGTAGTTGTATGAGGTGAACACTGAGAGGTAGTTGTATGGGGTGAACACTGAGAGTAGTTTTTATGAGGGAACACTGAAGGTAGTTGTATAGGTGAACACTGAGAGGTAGTTGTATGAGGTGAACATTGAGAGGTAGTTTTTATGAGGTGAACACTGAGAGGTAGTTGTATGAGGTGAACACTGAGAGGTAGTTTTGGGTGAACACTGAGAGGTCGTTTTTATGAGGTGAACACTGAGGGTAGTTTTATGAGTGAACACGGAGGTATTTGTATGGGGTGACCTGAGGGGTAGTTGTATAGGTGAACCTGAGGGGAGTTGTAAGGGAACACTGAGGGGTAGTTGATGGGGTGAACACTAAAGGGGTATTGTAGGGGTAACACTGAGAGGTATTATGAGGGAACACTGAGAGGTAGTTGTATGAGGGGAAACCTGAGAGGAGTTGAAGAGGGAACATTAGGGGTTTTTGTATGGGGTAACACTGAAGGTATTTGTAGGGGCACTGAGGGGAGTTTAGGGGTGAACACGGAAGGTCGTTTTTTTGGGGAAACCCCCTGGAGGAGTTGAAAAGGGTGAACACGGAGGGTTGATGAGGGAACACGAGAGGTATTTATAGGTGAACCTGAGAGATTGTAGAGGTGAACACGGAGGTGTTGTATAGGTGAACACGAAGGTATTGTATGGGGTAAAACACGAAGGCTTAAGGTAAACACTGAAGTTAGTTGATGAGTGAACCTGAGAGGAAATGATAGGAACACAAAGGGGTATTGAATGAGGGAACACTGAGAGTCATTTTTGAGGTAAACCGAGGGTAGTTGTATGAGGTGAACCAAAGGGGGTTGAGAGGGGACCCCCAAGGGCCCTTGAAAGGGGGAAAACACTGGAGGTCTTTGTTGAGGTGAACCCTGAAAGGTCTTTTGAAGAATAACAGAGAGAAAATTTTAGGGGCCCCTGGGGGTTGGGGGAAAACCCAGATGTTTATGGGGAAACCCCAGGTATAAGAGGGACCCAGGGGTCTTTGAAGGGAAAGTGGTGGAAAAAACCCCTTTGGGAATTTTTAACCCGGGGGGGCGAAGTTTTGCCAGGCCCGCACAACAATTAGGTTATACCCAAAAACAGACCCAAAAGTGTTAAATTTTCGGTTGGCGGCACAGTGACCTCCCCCCCGCCAACAGGAGCCAAGATCGGTCACACAGACAAGCCCCCAACAAGAGACGGAATCATGGCACGCGACAACGCCCCCCAACAGGAGCCAGCAATCGGGCACAATAACCTACCTGGACCAATATAGACTGGAGACGAAAATAACACAGAACAAAGCAAGTGCAAACACCCGGGGGAAAATTATCAAAAAAGCTTGAACTTTACTTTTTCTTCACCCGTTCCCTCTTGCTATTTTTCCTTTTTAACAACAAGCCCACAAAAAACGACTCGACACACAGAAGAAAAATACACCTCCAACAGGGCCCCGCTCTACCCAACCGTTCTGCCAAAAGTACAAAACTTCAAAAAGCCAAACAAAAATAAATTTTACAAGCAAACCAGGACCCTTCAAAAATCAAGACTTTTTTTAAAATTAATACCATCGCAAAAATTTGGGAACCCGACAAAACTGGTTTCATTAGTTTAACAAAACATACAAAATACGTTAGTACAGGCAAGGGGAGGGATACAACTATATTATATATAAAAATATATATATATTATATTATTAATATATATAAAAAATATATAATAATATATAAAATAAAATATATATAAAATATATATATAATAATACATAATTCTGGGACAACACTCTGTAATTCGCACAACACATAATTAAAAACACTTTCCCTTTAATCATATAAAAAGAAGAGGGCTGGACATCCTGCTGCCCTTCATGGTACAAAGTGCCTGTCCTCCTGGGGGGCGGGCACAAGTGCCTTTCCCCCTACTCTCTTTTAAATTTAAATTTTTTAAATGTAAGACTGAGTGTGGGGGGTACCGAGTTCCTGTACATTCTCTAATTGTAACACGCCCACCTTGAAAAGGACTGTTATGTACAACATTTTTCCAGTCTAGAGAACAAGTGACTTAAAGAGGGCATCACTGAAATAAACTACAAAATTTGCACGAAGCATTGGAATTTGCAGTTTCAAAAAGGGGTTTAAAAAAAAAACCCCCCTCCCTTTCCCAGCAGGAGCACTTTTAATCAAATTTGAGCGAGGTTATTTGGTTGGGTAATCTCTTAAACACAAAATTTTTAAACACCTAGGGGAAAGACAGGGCTGGAACTAATGGGAAACAATCCTATAGAAAACAGCAGTGTCTTGTCACGAGATGCTGGGTTTAGGTGACTTTTGATTTTTTTGTTAAATAAGAACTGGGTTTAAATTTGGGGGCAGCGAATATTTAGGGGGTCCCCAAAGGCTTTTACAAAAGTCACAATGAAGCCAATCCAAACACCAGTGGGACCCTCACCTAAACCCAAAAATTAAAAGACCAGGGAAACCAGACTCTTTGCCTTAAACTGGCCCGGAGTTGGGGGGCTAACTAAGTTGACAACAAAAAAAAAATTTATGCTTGGACATAGAAAAAAAAAAGAAAAAGACGACCATTTTTTGTGACATATATAATGAAAACAAAAACAAGAAAAAAAGCTTGCAACATATCTAATGAAAATAAAAGAAGGATGTTTTGCAACTATAAAAAAAACAAAAATATGGAGTGAAGTGAACCACAAAAGGGTATGGAAAAAGGGAAAAAGACTTTGGACCCCATCATATTGTCGAGATTTTTCCTCCATAAAATTTAATAAGGTAAGATAAAGCTAATCAAATGAACCTTAAAAAATAAAAAAGCTACAAGCGGGAAAAGGAACCGGGAAAACCTTTCGAAAACTCAGTTAGGCAACTAAAAACAAAAAAAAACCACACGCCCCAAAAACACCAACATGCCAAATTTTCTTTTGCGACAAATGCCTTTGGAAATGGTAAACCATATTTTTTTTCCGGGATAAAAAGGTGCACGAGCCCCTAAGACAAAACTTACAAGAGTGGAACGAACGTTTTTAAACAACTGCTAAATGTAACACAAAGACGCCCTTGACCCGACCTTGAGCATAAAAGGGACAGGATGATTTTCCAAACTTTGGAGAAAAAAGCGCCTTTTATGCCGAAAAATACGGAAAACTAACACACCGTGACCACGACCCCCAGATTAAAATACTTAAGATACGGAGAGCTAAAAGGAGTTGAACCCAGCGAATTTGGGGGAGAGAACCGGGGAGACTTGTTCACATCCACGAAACAATGAAGACCCTTTGATAAAATGGATAAAAAGGTTTGAAATAGGGGTACAAGGGCGAGGAGCCCAGATGGAAACAAATAACAAGATTAATACAGAACGGGGCCGACCCCTCAACCACAAATAGGTTACTACGGGGAAATACTTCAGTCAGGGGGTAAAAAATGGAGCGACCTAGATAAAAAAGGAGGGTGAGGTCATGCACAGTTACAAGAAAAGTATTGTATGCGCTATATTGCAACCACATCAGCCCTTATCAATTTAGCCAAAAAAAACTGTACTGGGAGAAAGTGCGGGTTTCCTTCACTGGGAGGGGACGGGGAACACGAAGTTTGGGGCGTCAGTACACAACTTCAGAATGGGGGGGAGAGGGAGTTCGGGAGGAGAGGCAGACTGTGGGGTGCTGATTGGTGAACTGAATCAATTCGAAAACCATGCTGAAGGACAATGGTGGAGACAAATGGTTGTTTATACATTTTATACTTAACTGTGGGTTAAAAATTTGGGTTAAAAAACCCACAAGTTGATGACAAAGCACTGTCAACGTTGGGTATCTTTATTGATAAACGTTTCGCCTTCCGTGGTTTTATCAATAAAAATTCAGAAAAAACTTGAAGAATGAACTATGACGGAAGATGATAATCATCCCTCAACCTAGGAGTAGGGCAAAGACCCATATTTCCGTGGAGATTCAAAAGAAAAAAAGGATCCTGGCCTTATAGAAACGTCAGGTTAGTAAACAGGGCAATCACGGGTAGGCTATCCCAGTTTTGTTCACATGCTTAATCCACTTGTCGGTATTATAACCATTCGTACACAAACCTATCTGTAAATTATCCTTACTTTTTTGGGATTAGTGCAAAAAAAAATTGTAAACTCATATATATTTGGTGGACTTTTCCCAATGTAATTTCCCCCTTTCTTATTTCTTTTATAAAATTTAAAAAAAAAATAATAATATAATTAATAATAAAATCTTTATTACTACTGTACAAAGGGTTTCAGACCATATGCATCAGTGACATACTACTAAAATAGCTGACATCAGGACATACTCTATATAGCTGACACATGACAACTACATATAGCTGACACATGACATACTACTATTGCTGACACAGTGAATACTCTTTTAGCTGACATCAGTGACATACTACATATAGCTGACTCATGACATACTACTATATACAAAGCCCCTTGTTAGAAGAGCATTTCGGGCTATTAGGGGCAATTTTGCCCCCGGATGCGACCCACACCACGACAACACCCAGGGGACCTATTTTACTGCAGGTGAACTGGACAGCAGGTGCTTAAAGAAAACCACGCCCAATTTTCCACCCTACCGGAAATCGAAATTAGAGCAAATGGTGGTAAAGTGTTATTAGAGGTGGAATACAATAGCAGGGGCCCAGAGCAGAGATTCGATCCAACAAACACAAAAACCCGGGGGGGGAAATGGTAAGACTGGGCAGAGATCAAAATTCCCCCAAATGAAAGCTGGGGGGGACACAAAACACAAGAGACAATACAAAAATTCAGAGACCCAAGACTTTCAACTGCCCCCCCAGGCAAAAACAAAAGGGGGGTTACAAACGACCCCTAGCTGTCTTCAAGGGGGAAGCTTTTGGACAGGCACCAAAGTCAGTACCATCAGCCGGGGGATGGTTCGTCGTCGATTTACTTGGCCAGCAGTAACAGCCGGCTGTCAGGGGCCCCATCCACCCCGAGGGGGGCGAGCCCCCCGGGCCGCGGGGCTGACCCCCCGAAACCCTCCCCAGGAAAAAAAAGTCTTCCCGATGCGGGTCTTTGTCATATGACTCGTCACTAGCACTCTTTGGGCACCTGAACGAGGCCTTCCCCCGCTTATTTTCCCTCACCCCCATTAAAAATTAAGGTTTTAAAATTTTAACCAAAATATAATAAGTTTTTCAGAAGTCCAAATGATTTATTATCTCTAAAGAAAAACATAAAGGGTATCCCCCAAAAAAGTCAGTTTTTATTTCCGTGGAGTCTTAGACTTTAAAATACCATGAACCGGTGAGTACAATTCAATGCGCGTGCGCGGCCCTGCACTCACACATGCAAGTACAGACACACCAAAACAACTTGGCATACCTCTCCTTGCCTATAAAAACCCAAGAATGCAGAGGACCATCTTTTACAGCGTCCACCGCACCGAGAACAATGTGAAAGCTCATCCCGACTTTTTTCTCCGCCCTGGGGCCCTTCCCCCTGACCCCCCCCGTGTGGGGGCCACCATAAAAACACACACACACACACTACATCTCCCCAGGAAAACTTTTGGAGGCAGATCCATACAAGCTTTAAGGAGAATAGACAAGGCCCTAAGACAGGGTTTGGGGGTTTGGGAAATAGTAGCACCACGAAGAGGGGGGGGCCAGGGGCTGCGAATCGCCCCCGCAACCACAAAAAGGGGGAGTGATAATGGGTTTGAAAACCACAAGTTGAAAATTGAGACACATTGCAACAAAGT
>NW_026469679.1:0-12379 GCF_026875155.1 Cherax quadricarinatus
GTTTACCCACCACTGCCCAAAAACTTGCTATCAGTCATCCCACGCTCAAAAAACTTGCCTAAGTCACACCACTGCTCACATACTTGCTCTCAGTCCCCCACTGCTCACATACTTGCTCTCGTCACCACCATGCTCAAATACTTTTCCAGTCACCACCATGCTCATTTACTTGCTCTCAGTCACCCCATGTCAAATACTTTTCAGTAAAACCCCCACTGCTCCATACTTGCTCCAGCCACCATGTCACATCTTTTCTCAGTCACCACCATGTCACATACTTGCTTCAGTCACCACCACTGCTAACATACTTCTCTCATAGTCACCCCCACTGTCACATACTTCTCTCAAAGTCGCACCCGCTCACATACTGCTCTCAGAGTCACCCCCACTGCTCACATACTTGCCTCAGGTCCCTCCCCTGCTACTACTTGCTCCAGAGTCACCACAAACTCCAACTTGCTTTCATTTCCCATACTTCTACAAAATTTGTTCAGGTTTACCCCCATGCTCAACACTTGCTACAGAGTCACCACCAAACCCCACCCTTTCATCAGAGTCACCCCCATGCCAATACTTGCTCTCAGATCACCCCCACTGCTCACAACTTGCTTCAGTCACCACCACTGCAACATCTTGCTTCAGTCACCCCATGCTCCAACTTGCCCTGGCCACCACTGCTACATGCTCTCAGTCATCACCATGCCCTCAATGCTCTCGTCATACCACTGCTCAAAACTTGCTCCATCGCACCACGTCCATACTTGCTCTCAGTCCCACCACTGCTCAAAAAACTTGCTCTCAGTCATCACCCCTGCTCACATACTTGCTCTCGTACCACCATGCTCAAATACTTGCTCTCAGTCATCACCCTGCTCACATACTTGCTCCAGTCACCCCCCCATGCTAAATCTTGCTTCAGTCATCACCATGCTCAAATACTTGCTCTCAGCACACCCCTGCTCACTACTTGCTTCGTCACCACCACTGCCACATACTTTTCTCAGTCCCCCCACTCCAAATACTTGCTCTCACCCCCCCCCCACTGCTCATTTACTTGCTCTCAGTCACCACACTGTCACATACTTGCTTTCTCCCACCCTTCTCAAATCTTGCTCCATTTACCACCAGCTCACATACTTTTCCGCACCACCAATGTTTACAATTGCTTCAGTCCCACCACTGCTCCAACTTGCTTCAGTACCACCCTGCTAACATACTTTCTCTCTAGTCACCACCATGCTCACATACTTTCTCTCAAATCGCCACCACTGCTCAGAACTTTCTCGCAGAGTCACCCCCATGTACATATTGCTCTCAGAGTCACCACCAGCTACATATTGCTCTTGAGTCACCCTCCGCCCACATATTGATTCGGGCACCACTGCTTTCACATACTTTCTCTCGATTCACCCCCACTGCTCACTATTATCTCAGAGTCACCACCCCTGCTCACATATTGTATCAGAGCCCTCCCCGCCCATACTTTCCTCAGGGGCACCACCCCTGCCCATACTTGCTATCGAGTCCCTCCACTGCTCCCTCTTTCTCTCAGGGTCACCACCACTGCTCAAACTTGCTCTCAGAGTCACCCCCATCTCACATACTTGCCTCAGGGCACCGCCTGCCACATACTTTCTCTCGAGTCACCATCATGTCCCATACTTCTCTCAAGTCAACCCATGCCACATACTTGCTTCAGGGTCACCTCCACTGCTACAACTGTTCTCAGGGGGCACCACCGCTGTCACTACTTACTGTCAGTCACCACCACTGCTACATACTTTTCTCAGAGTCACCTCCATGCTCACTACTTGTTCAGAGTCACCACCACTGCTCAAGACTTGCCTCTCAGAGTCACCTCCACTGGCCCCTACTTGCTTCAAAACCACCACTGCTCACATAATTGCTCTCAGAGTCCCCCCACTGCTCACATACTTGCCCTTAGATCACCACCATGCTTTTACTTGCTCTCGTCACCACCACTGCTCAAATACTTGCTCTCGTCACACCATGCCCCTACTTGCTTCAGTCACCCCCAATGTTCACATATTGTCTCAAGTCCCCCCACTGCTCACATACTTGCCTCAGTCACCAACTGCAACATATTGCTCTCATAGCACACCCGCTCCATCTTGCCTCAAAGCGCCCCCACTGCTCACGAACTTGCTCGCAGAGTCACCACCATGCTCAAAATACTTGCTTCGAGTCACCACACTGCTTACAACTTGCTCTCTTTATCACCCACTGCTCACTACTTGCTCTCAGGGGCACCACTGTTTTCAATACTTGCTTCGATTCACCCCACTGCTCCATACTGCTCCAGATCCCACCATGCTCACATACTTGCTATCAGAGTCCCCCAGCTCACATACTTTCTCTCAGGCACCACCACTGCTCACATACTTGCTATCAGGTCACCTCCACTGCTCCATATTTTTTTCTCAGGGGCACCACCCTGCTCCCCTATTGCTCTCAGAGTCACCCCAACTGCTCACATACTTTCTCTCAAATCACCACATGCTCACATACTTTCTCTCAGAGTCAACACCACTGCTCCAACTTGCTCTCAGGGTCACCCCACTGCTAAATACTTGTTCTCAGGGTCACCACCGTGCTCAATACTTTCTGTCAGTCACCACCACTGCTCACATACTTTTTCTCGAGTCCCTCCCCTGTCACATACTTGCCTCAGATCACCCCCACTGCTCAAGACTTGCCCAGATCACCTCACTGCTCACATACTTTCTCTCAGAGTCAACACCACTGCTCAATACTTTTCTTCAGAGTCCCACCACTTTCTCAATACTTTCTCTAGAGTCACCACCACTGCTCCCTACTTTCTTCGTCACCCCCTGTCACATACTTGCTCTCAGTAACCACCATGTCACATATTGCTCTCAGTCCACCACTGCTCACATCTTGTTCGTCACCCCACGTCAAACTTGCTCCCGGTCACACCATGCTCACATACTTTCCTCGTCACCCCCACTGGTCCAAAACTTGCTCTAGCACCACCATGCTCATATATTGACTCAGAGTCACCACCCCTGCTCACTATTGCTCTCAGACCTCCATGCCCACTCTTGTCTCAGTCACCCCCACTGCTCAATACTTGCTCTCAGTCACCTCCCCTGCTCACATACTTGCTCCAGTCACCTCCACCTCAATACTTGCTCTCAGTCACCCCCATGCTCACATACTTGCTATCAGCCCTCCACGCCCAAAAACTTGCTCTCAGTCCACCACGCTACTACTTGCTCCAGAGCACCCCCATGCCCCACAAAATTGCTTCCCGATCACCCCCACTGCCCCACATCTTGCTCTCATCACCACCACTGCTCAAAAACTTGCTCTCAGTACCCCCTGCTCACATACTTGCTTCCGTCACCCCCAATGTTCCTACTTGCTCTCAGCACCACCCCGCTCCATACTTGCTCTCAGTCCACCCTGCTAAATACTTCTTCATAGCACCACCATGCTACATACTGCTCTAAAGTCGCCACCCTGCTCCGAACTTGCTCGAGGCACCCCCACTGCTAATACTTGCTCTCAGGTCACCACCACTGCCACAATTGCTCTCTGGTCCCATCACTGCTAAATACTTGCTCTCAGGGTCCCACTGTTTTCACATACTTTCTCTCGTTTACCCCACTGCTCATACTTGCTCTCAGAGCACCCCACGCTCAAATACTTTCTATCGAGTTTACCCCCCAGCTCATACTTTTCTCAGGGTCAACCCCCACTGCTCACATACTTCATAAGCACTCCACTGCTCACATACTTTCTCTCAGGGGGCCCACCCCTGCCCATACTTGCTCTCAGGGGGTCCCGCAACTGTCACTACTTGCTCTCAGAGTCCCATCATGCTCACATACTTCTCTCAGAGTCAACACCCCTGCTCACATACTTGTCTCAGGGTACCCCCCATGCTCACATACTTGTTCTCAGGGTCACCACCGCTGCTCACAACTTTCTGTCAGTCACCCCACTGCTCACATTTCTTTTTCTCAGAGTCACCTCCACTGCTCACAACTTGCCTCAGAGTCAAACCACTGCTCACGACTTGCTCTCAGAGTCACCTCCCCTGCTCACATACTTGCTTTGAGTCAACACCACTGCTACATACTTGCTCTCAGAGTCCCACCCCAGCTCACATACTTGCTCTCAGGTCACCCCAAGCTCCATATTGCTCTCAGTCACCACCACTGTCCATCTTGTTCAGTAAACCCCCACTGCCACATACTTTTCTTCAGTCCCCCACGCTACATACTTGCTCTCTCACCCCACTGCCACATACTTTCTCAGAGTCACCCCCACTGCTCCATACTTGCCCCCCCTTTCCCCCCTGGTCACAACTTCTCTCAGTCCCCCCATGCTCATTAAATTGTTCAGAGTCACCACCATGCTCACATACTTGCTCTCAGTTTACCTCAGCCACATACTTTCTCTCAGTCACCTCCACGCTCCCATACTTGCTCTGTCACCCACTGCTCACATACTTGCTCTCAGTCACCCCCAGCTAATACTTTCTCTCAGTCACCTCCACGCTCACATCTTGCTATCAGTCACCCCCACTGCTCCATACTTTTTTCCCCAGTCACCACCATGCTCCATTTCTTTCCTCAGTCACCTCCCTGTCACATACTTTTTTCTCATCACCCCCATTGCTCACATACTTGCTCCAGTCACCCCACTGCTCCTTTCTTGCTCTCAACCTCCACTGTCACTCTTGCTCTTTGTCACCTCCAATGCTCACATATTGCTCTCAGTCACCTCCCCTGTCCTATTGCTCTCGTCACCACCACTGCCACAACTTGCTCTCAGTCACCACCACTGTCCATACTTGCTCTCAGTCCCCCCTGCTCACAAAAAGTGCTTCAGTCACCTCCCCTGCTCCATCTTTTCCTTTAGTCCCCTCCCCTGCTCAATACTGCTCCATCCCCCCCATGCTCACATACTTGCCTCATCACCACCATGCCCAATACTTGCTCTCACACCTCCATGCCACATACTTGTTCTCAGTCACCCCATGCTCCATATTTGCTCTCAGTTCCTCCATGCTCACTACTTTCTCCAGTCACCTCCACGCCCCTTGCTCTCATCCCCTCCCTGTCACATACTTGCTTCAGTCACCCCACGCCACTACTTGCTTAGTCACCACCCCTGCTCACTATTGCTTCAGGTCACCCCCACTGCCCCATACTGGGCCCCAGTCCCACCACGTCCATCTTGCTCTCAGTCACCCCCTCTGCACAATTCTTGCTCTCAGAGCACCCCACTGCTCACAAGGCTTCAGTCACCACCACTGCTCCAATACGCTCACAGTTCACCCCACTGCTCACATACTTGCTTCAGTCACCACCACTATCACATTTCTTGCTCTCGTCACCCCGCTCACATACTTTCTCTCAGTTACCCCCACTGCTAATACTTTTCTCAGTCCCTCACTGCCATACTTTTTCTCAGCACCTCCATCTCACATACTTGCTTAGTCACCACCCCCTGCTCACATACTTTTTCTCAGTCACCTCCATGCTCCAAACTTGCTCTCAGTCACCTCCACTGTCACATACTTGCTCTCAGGGCACCACCCGTCCATACTTCTCTCAGTCACCCCCACTGCTACTATTGCTCTCATCACCACCCTGCTCACATCTTGCTCTCAGTCACCACCGCTACTACTGGCCAGTCACCCCCACTGCTCCTACGGTTTCAATCACCCCTCTGCCCATACTTGCTCCATCACCACCCTGCCCCTACTTGCTCTCAGTCACCACCATGCTCACATACTGGCTTCGTCACCACCCCTGCAATTACTGGCTCTCATCACCCCCCACTGTACTACTTGCTCTCAGTTTCCCAAACCCCTGCGCATACTGGCTTCAGTCACCACCCCTGTCACAATAAATGGTCTCAATCACCACCTCTGCTCCCTATTGCTCTCATCACCACCACGCTCCTACTTTCTCTCAGTCACCACCACTCTACATACTGGCCCATCACCACCCTGCTCACATACTGTCTCAGTCACCACCACTGCTCACATACTTGCTCTCAGTCACCACCACTGCTCAATACTGGCTTCATTCACCCCACTGCTCACATACTGGCTCTCAATCACCACCTCTGCTCCCCTACTTGCTCTCAGTCACCACCACTGCTCACATATTTGCTTTCAGTCACCACCACTGCTCACTACTTGCTCTCAGTCACCACCACTGCTCACATACTGCTCTCAGTCCCACCACTGCTCACATACTGGCTCTCAGTCACCACCTCTGCTCACATTCCAGGTACTAAAATAATATTTTATTTGTTCATTAGTTACGTTTCCGGGCTTTACATATGAATTTAAAATTTTGTTTTTTTTTTTCTTCCAAAAAAATAGAAGATTTACAGTTTATACAATATTGTAAAAATTTGTTCAGATATTATCAGCATATTCATGAGAGTATATTAGACCCACAAGTGACGTGTATTGGACGGGGTATTTTTTACTCTTGTTTCATCGGCAAAATTGAGCATTTCGTTACTTTGAGCTCAATTTCAAGCTATTTTAAATCTTAAAACCAAATCAGAGTCATCTTTATTTCTATAATATATCTTACATTCTATTAAATGGGACCCACTTCTCACATCCAACCTTTATTTTCCTCCACATAATCCTTGAATTAATACATTTATAGCCCCTCTTTTCCTGCAATAGCTTATCCTTCACATTATTGCTGCTCCTTCTTTAGCTCTAACTCTATTTGAAACCCCTGACCTAATCCCATTTATTCCTCTCCACTGAAACTCTCCCACGCCCTTCAGCTTTGTTTCACTTAAAGCCAGGACATCCAGCTTCTTCTCATTCATAACATCCACAATCATCTCTTTCTTATCATTTGCACAACATCCACGACATTCAGACTTTCCGCTTTAGCAATTTTCCTCCTTAATCTTTTTAGTAATGTGTACAGGAAAATGGGTTATTAGCCCATTTTTTTCCCGGCATTTTAGTTGACTTTTACAACACGCATGGCTTACGGAGGAAAGATTTTATTCCACTTCCCCCATGGGTATGAAAGGTAAAGTACTAAGAACAAGAACTATTAAGACAAAATCAAAGAAAACTCAGATGAGTGTGTATAAATAAACGTGTACATGTACATGTATGTGTAGTGTGACCAAAATGTAAGTAGAAGTAGCAAGATGTACCTGTAGTCTTGCTATTTATGAGACAGACAAAAGACACCAGCAATCCTACCTCATATAAAACAATTACAGGCTCTCGTTTTACTTCACTTGGCAGGACGGTAGTACCTCCCTGGGTGGTTGCTGTCTCCCAACCTACTCCCAAATATAGGGAGGGAGAACCCCACTCACTCTCTAAACAGTAAAAAAGTCAGAGTCCAGGTGAGCAAGAAAATTGAAGAGGGCAACACAGTGGGGGCAATAAGAATTATTACCAGTGAAGATACAGTTGCTCCCAGGGATGCTGACACGGCGGGAAGCACTTAGAGGAAAGCACCCTGCCAGGGAAACCCAGTGGCACCAACAGTTCCAACACCTCTGTCCCCACTAGGAACCATTGATTGTGGAAGACTCAGACATTTACAAAGCAATAATGTCGTTCCCATCTGGCTCTGCTGGGGGTTAAAACTGGAATAAGGCCACAGCATTTAAAGGAAAGGGTTAATCCAGTTATGGGGAAATTGCAGAGACACTGCTTTCAGAGATCACAAGGTTCGTCAAACAATTTTCCTTTGGGGCTGGTCTGATTCCTGATGAAATTAGACCTTTCTTTTTTGGTGCAACACTTTGTGCACTTAAAAAGAAGGATGGAGGAATTCGGCCAATTGCAGTAGGCAACACGTTACGCCGCCTCGATCCAAAGCTGCTGTGCGAAGTATTCGTGCAAGGCAGCCCATGATGCTTCAACCAACCAGCTTGTTTTTGGGGGTCTCTCAAGGAAGTGAAGCAGCGGTGAAATGCAACAAGGGCGTATATCAACAACCTGCCTGGGGACAATGCATGGTAAAATTAGATTTAAAGAATGCGTTCAATCTCCGAAAAGAGACGTTGTATTAGCAGCAGTACAAGAACATTTCCCGGGTCTCTTCCCTTTGTTTCAGCTGGGATAGCAAGGAATCAATGCTTCTCTTGGAGAGCATGAAACACATCTCGGAGGGTGTCCAAAAAGGAGATCCTCTTGCACCATTTCTCTTCTGTATAGCAGTTAGGGAAATCACAGTCAGACTGACCAGCGAGCTAAACATCTGGTTCCTAGATGATGGCACACTAGCAGGTACAAAAAGGGTCCTCCTACATGACCTTACACAGGAAATGACACGGGGACAGGAAATGGGTCTCGTCCTGAATCCATCCAAATGTGAAATCATCTCAGTCAGTCAAAAAAGGATAAATGCAGTGAAAATCAAAACTACCAGGAGCAGCAGTCATTGCCCCCACAAATAGTGTCTTGCTAGGAGCACCTCTGGAAGCAATGCCATTGACACAATTCTCAGAAGAAATTGAAGATTTAAGGAGAATGAAACAACGAATAGGAAATCTGGACACCCACGATTCCTTGTACCTTTTCACGAAGTGCTTGAGTCTGCCCAGTTGAATTATTTCCTAAGATGTGCACCTTCATATGATTACCCTATACTGCACGAAATGACAGTAAATTTTGAGGCAGATTTTTACGAAAGTACTTAACCTTACTCTAGAAGACGGGCAGTGGAACCAAGCTACACTTCCAGTCAGACTAGGAGGCCCTTGGTTCCGCAATCTCACAGATTGGGTTACCTGCTTTTCTGTTCTGTGTATTGTATCCGAGAGCTTGTAAACAGCGATTCTCCCTGAAAAATCTTAGGGACAAGATTGGAGTCCAGGACCAAAAATTCATTGACGGGGCAATGATCTGGGGTAATCTAATGGGCTCTGAAACCAGACCTGCTCCCCCCAACAACTACAAACAATCGCACTGGGATGGTCCAATGTGGAAAATATAGCCTCAACAATGCTTCAGAGTGTGTCAGGGAAGGATAGAGCCTGCCCTCCTGGCAGTGGAGCCCCTCATGCTGGGGACTTTCTGTTGGCTGTTTCCCAACTCCAGCCTTGGCACACGCCTTGACCCACAGACCATCCGCATCGGTGTTGCCCTTCGACTTGCCGCCCCTATTCTCGCCGAACACAGGTGTATTTGTGGCAGTGAAGCAGCAGACCGATTCGGGTACCATGGTCTTTTGTGCCGTAAATCCGAGGGAAGATTGCAAGACATGAGGAGGTTAATAACAATATCAAGAGGAGCCTCACAACAGCTGGGTGCCCAGCAGTAAGGGAGCCACCCCAACTATGCAGATTTGATGGCAGCCAGAAGCGTCCAGATGGTATCACCCTTCAAGCCTGGACAGATGGGAAGCAGGTGGTGTGGGACTATACATGTGCATCTACCTTGGCTGATACCTATCTCCAATACACCAAGGAGGAAGGAGGGGCAGCTGCCAGCTTCAGGGAGTCCCAAAAGTCTAGAAAATATGGAGAACTTGCCCATCATTATATGTTTGTTCCCATAGGCTCAGAGACCCTTGGCTAATGGGGAAAGAGTGCATCTAAATTCCTTAATGAGCTGGGAAAAAGACTCATCAGGGTAACTAGGGATCCCAGGGCAGCTAGTTTTCTGTTCCAGCGACTCAGTGCGGCTGTTCAAAGGGGTAATGCCTGCTGTATTTTGGGCACACGCCCCAGCTCTGAGGAGCTGGATGAGATTTTCGCCTTATAATCGGTGAGACACACGTAACAACATGTACTGTATATGCCACCTTTATATCAATAATGTATCTTTTAAATCTTCTGTACCATATTATGTAATAAAATATTCCTATTGGTAAAAAAAATATATATCAAAAGATGGGGTGGTAGGGGAAGTGGAATATTCAAACGGCTTCAGGAAGAAATCCAAATATTCTTCCTTGAAGCCTTTTTATCCACTTCTCCGAGGCTATGGGTCCCACAATTTACACCAAAGGTGGACCCCATTCTATATATATATATATATATATATATATATATATATATATATATATAATATATATATATATATATATATATATATTATATATATATATATATATATATATATATATAATATATATATTGGTTTTTATATATATATGCAGTGAACTAGGTGTATCTTGTACCACTGTACCTTGATGGGTTACGACCTCAATAGGTCACTCTGCCTCTCTTTTGGTCTATTCTAGGATGATTGTACATGTGCACCCATACCTAATTGAACACCCTTACTACTGATTTTATATCACTCAGTTTGTAGTCTGTATTGCAGCACACCACCTAGACCACCTGTAGCATTACGACACCTGTTTGCAGTAGTTGGTGGGTGTGTTTTTATCGATAGTTACGGCAGACTTAACATGTTCAATATCGACGCACATGACGGACTTAACAAGATGTTATAAATTACATCGACGCTAATGAAGGATATACCATGAAGTTCAGTTTGCAGACTCTGTCGAATAAAACCGAAACATCATGAAACCCCCTGGCCTAAGGAGCAATTCTGCACTTTTCTATAACATTGTTGTTTTAGGCTGTGCAAAATAGACTCCACTAAATAACTATCTAGTTTGTACATCCATAATTTGAGCTATTTATGGCATTCCTATCATGTTTCAAGAGGGAGGACTCAATTATGTTTCTTTACATGATGGAAACTGTTGGGTATAATTATCTGGGTGGCAGTTCAGCCCGGTGGGTGACTGCAAGAGCTGATAAGGTTTAAAGATCGCATTCGACGCCTCGCCTGTCCTGACTGTGTACTGTGTTGGGATAATCTAATTTCTAGAGGTTTACCTATCTGACCAATGTATGAGAGTGGGCAAAGGATGCGTGGGACTCTATAGGCACCACCCACATTATTAGGCAGTGTGTATTTAACCAGTCTCTGTTTCACTGTCCCAGTGTTTTTGAAAGTCAGATTTATATTAAGGTTTTTTAGTTCATTATGCAGGCAGATCAAATTGTCATTGTATGGCAAGACCAATACATTTTTCCTGTCAAGCATTTCCTTAGGTTCAGGCTTGTAGGAAGTCTTCCTAGCTGACAGTAGAGCCTTCTCAACAAAATCCCTGGCGAATCTCAGTTTTGTGACTATGTTAAATTTCTTGTTAATTCAGTCCTCTAAGTATTAAGGATTACAGATACACAAAGTTCTCAGGAACATTTTAAGGAAAACACCATTTTTAACCTTAAATTCATGATTGGAATAATAATGAATGCATGATGACACATTAATTGTCTTCCGTAAACTAGAAATTTGAATCTTGTGTCGATGCGATAGATCAACATGTCTAGGAAGGGAAGGGTGTTATCTACTTCATGCTCTATTGCAAACTTAATAGAAGGTACCAGACCATTGAGTCTAGGTAGGAAGTCATCAATGCTATGATCTCTAGGACAAAGGCAAAACACATCATCTACGTATCTGAACCACCTAGCATTAAGTAGTGTAGTCTCGTCGAATTTCATATACAGGTTGCTGAGTAAGACAGTGAGGGAATTTCCCAAAACTATGCTATGTTTTTGAGCATCATACTTGTTTTCAAACACAAACTTTTAATCCATAACGTGAAGTGTTTTCTGCACACTAATTATATTCTTGAGGTACGACAAGTTTTCTAGTTCCTCTTCAAGCGTAAACAAGTCAGGGACTGTGAGGGAAAAGTTCAATAGATAGGAGTAGCGAGGGAGTATATAGAAACAATAGTTTCATTGCCGGCTACTTGTTAAGGTAGGGTAAGTCCAGCTCCCACTATTCCCGCCTTTTCTCCCCCACCCCTAAAGTGATAGTTTGATTGCCGGCTGCTTGTTAACGTAGGGTCAGTTTAGCTCCCAATATCCCTTCCCTTCCCTCTTCCCCCCCCCCTCGAAAGGTGACGTGTGGGGTTCTGGTCAAACAGTAAATCACTCGACTCACAGCTCCCAACACTACTGTAAGTACATGCCTGCCTTGTATTCTAGTGGATTTATTGGTTGAAAGCTTCACTTTTGACCAATAATAAACTTAGTCTTTTCAGCCTTGCTCTAAGTTGACTGTTGTAATAATCACCACGTCTTTTAGGTATTGTACTTATCATGGAGAGTGATTATTTAAGCAGTGGGTATCCTGTCTATCTTTTCAGCTTGGATGACAGAGAGGGTCACCTGTCAATCAATGAGAAAAACTGAAGGAGATGGACTAACGTCCTGGAGATGTCCCATATTGGATTTACTTGCCTGTGCACTTGTATGAAGAATAAGGACATAACCCCTCATCATTACAACGGTCAAGAACCTGATCTCCTGTCATCGGGAAAGATTACTTACGGCCACT
>NW_026469680.1:0-12145 GCF_026875155.1 Cherax quadricarinatus
GGTCGTTACCATAGACTCCTTACTACGCTTGGATACATATGTTCATAATGCCTTTGCGAATAATCACTTAGTTATTGCCATATTTTTTGACCTTGAGAAGGCGTATGACACAACTTGGAGGTATAATATTTTGGCCCAGGCCCATTCCTTAGGCCTCCGAGGCTTAGCTCTGCGAAGACCTGTTTGCGTGCTCTCTACGAATTGAAGCAAGATGCCCTCCATCGAGCAACTTTACCAACAGCTTAAGGAAGAATTGAGGATGGCAAAGATGGAGATTCGGCGACTGACCGAGGAAAACAAGAAGATTCGTAGTAGTCCTGTTTTGAGTCCTCAGGTCAAGAAGGGAAACTGGTCAGTGGCTGGACAGCAGGGAACGAAGTTGATGATCAAGAAGACGAATGGAAAGGTAGAAACGATGAAGAAGAAAGAGACTGCCGTGGAAACTGTTGTGGAAGCATCTAATACATTCTCAGTGCTACCCGACGAATGTGAGTCGACTACTGGGAACATCACGACGAACGACACCAAGGAAGGTAAGAATATTGTTGTTGTTGGGGATAGCCAAGTTAGGTATATGGATAGGGCGTTCTGCTTGAAGGACAGGAGTAGGAGACAGAGAGTTTGCTTTCCTGGGGCTGGGATGGAGGATATTGTTAGCCGTCTGGATGACATCATGAGAGGTAATGGGAGCAATCCTATTATCTGTCTCAGTGCTGGAGGCAACGATGTTGGCAGACGTAGGAGTGAAGACCTGATTAGCAGGTATAGGTCAGCAATAGAAATAATTAGGAGTAAGGGTGGGAACCCTGTCATATGTGGTATTTTGCCAAGGAGAGGAGTTGGAAATAAATGGTTGTCCAGGGCAATTGGTGTCAATTCATATTGATTGGAATTTCTTGGCTGGGAATTTAGAATCATACGACTTCTTAGAAGTAGTTCAGGATTGTTTTTTGAAGCAGTTTGTGACAGAACCTACAAGGGGAAATAACCTGCTTGACTTAGTTATGGCAAACAATGAATCCCTTGTTAATAATTTAGAAATTTCAGAGGAACTGGGTGCTAGCGACCACAAATAAATTACATTTAGCATTGAGTGGAAGTACGATAGTAGTGATATGAGCAAATTCGCCGATGACACAAAGATAGGTAGGATAATTGATTCAAATGTAGATGTTATGGAACTTCAGGAGGATTTAAACAAACTCTATTCTTGGTCAGAAAAGTGGCAGATGCAGTTCAATGTTGATAAATGCAAGGTTCTGAAGCTTGGGAGTGCCCATAACCCTAGTACTTATAAGTTAAATGATGTAGAACTTAGCCATACAGATTGCGAAAAGGACCTGGGGGTTATGGTGAGCAGCAACCTTAAACCAAGACAGCAATGCCTAAGCGTATGTAATAAGGCAAATAGATTACTGGGATTTATATCAAGAAGTGTAAGCAACAGAAGTCCAGAGGTCATACTGCAGCTTTATACATCATTAGTAAGGCCTCACCTAGATTATGCAGCTCAATTCTGGTCTCCATATTACAGATTGGACATAAATTTGTTAGAAAACATTCAGCGTAGGATGACTAAATTAACCCTTTGAGGGTCGACAGGCCCTCTCCGAAACTCGTTCTCAGGGTCGGCCAAATTTAAAAAAAAAAAAAAATTATTTTCTCTTATGAAAAGATAGAAAATTTTTTCCCGATCATAAAGACACCAAAAGTTTAAAATTTTTATAGAAAACTTACGGAATTATGCTCTTGCAAAGTTAGCGGTCTCGGCGATGTTTACGCATCGGCGATTTTGCCCACTTTGACCCCCATTTTCGGCCAATTTCACTGTACTAGTCGACAAAAAACAGAATATTTCGCTAGAACTCCCATTTTTTCTATCGAATGGATGCAAGAAACCACTCATTTATGAAATTCAACTATCCAGTACAGTGGTCAGAATTTAGCAATTTTGCCAATTTCACACAAATTTCAAAAGATGCCAATTTCGGAATGGGCCCAGAATAAAAAAGAAAGACATTCCTGGCACTAAAATGACATTTCCTCTAGTCATTAGTTCATGTCTCAAGTCCCCTCTTATATTCTTTTGCTTTCCACTTTGAATTTTTATTTTCACAAAAAATATAAGATTTACTGTTATGCAGACTACTGCATTAGTGTAAAAATGGGATAAATATTATTGGTGCACTTTTGAAAGAAAATTAGACTCACCAGTTGACGTGTATTGCACGTTTGGCACGATTTGTTTACTTTTGAAGTTTGGTAAAAATCGAACATTTCTGCTACTTTGAGCTCAATTTCAAGCACCTTTCTTTGTAAAACCAGTCAAAATCATCTCAATTTCTGTAATATGTCTTCCATTCTATAAAATGAGACCAAGAAAACTAGAATACAACAATAAATACCATACGAAAATACACTGCAAAGTCGCTGATTTATTAAAAAAAAATGGTCAAAGTTTTTTTTTTCTCATTATGCACCGTGTGCTGCAGGATTTTTTTTAGACTGTGCACACTGACCACATAGACCCATTCTTTCATATGAAGGCCTACCAGCTTTCTCCCACTAGATTTGAGGCCGCTAGAATTTATGATTACTAGTACGTCAAAAACCCCTACGCGTAAAACGTACTAGTACGACGAAAACCCTCAAAGGGTTAATACATAGCATTAGAAATCTTCCTTATGAAGAAAGATTGAAGACTCTTAAGTTACATTCACTTGTTAGACGAAGAATGAGGGGAGACCTGATCGAAGTGTATAAGTGAAAGATGGGTATTAATAAAGGGGATATTAATAAGGTCTTGAGGATGCCCTCTCCAAGAGAGAACCCGCAGTAATGGATTTAAATTAGATAAGTTTAAAATTTAGAAAGGACATAGGAAAGTATTGGTTTGGAAATAGGGTAGTTGATGAGTGGAACAGTCTCCCTATTGGGTTATTGGGCTGGGACTTTGGGTAGTTTCAAATTTAGGTTGGGATAAGTACATGAGTGGGAGGGGTTGGATTTGAGTGGGACTTTCACATCAGAGCTTATTTCTTGGGTGGCATTGAAAATTGGGTTGGCCCAAAAGTTTTGTTAGTGGGATGAATTTTTAAAGGACCGCCTAGTATGGGCCAACAGGCCTCCTGCCGTGTTCCTCCTTTCTTATGTTTTTATGTTAATCTACCATCCTTCCTTAAGAACTCTTTAACTGACAGACATTTCCGTGTTCGAGTCAATAATGTTCTTTCCCCGGACTTTGTCCAAGCTGAAGGTGTCCCTCAGGGGTGTGTTCTAAGCATACACTTTTCTCCTTGCTATAAATGATTTGGCCTCTGTTCTTCCACCCAATATTTGGTCATCACTCTGTTTGATGACTTGCTATTGCTTGTGCAGGCGCTGAAATGTCATCTCATTGCAGTTTCTCTCCAGCATGCGGTCGACCGTGTTTCCACTTGGGCCACCACGCATGGGTTTTTAAAATTTTTTTTGTACCAAAAAATCGCCAAATTACTTTTACAGACGCTCTGTCATCTCTGATCATCCTTTGTATCTCTAAAGGCTCCGAATCCCCGAACGTGATACAGTCAGGTTTCTAGGCCTTCTCTTTGACCGTAGGTTATTTTGGAAACCTCACATTACCTCTCTGAAGGCAACTTTCACAGCCCGGGTAAACCCTTTAAAAATCTTGCTCCTCTTTCCTGGGGGGCTGATCGTCCAACTCTGCTTCGCCTACATTCAGCCCTCGTTTTATCGAAACTCGATTATGGTGACCAGATTTATTCCGCGGCCTCTCCTGCTACTCTCTCTAGCCTTAACTCTATCCATCACCAAGGATTACGTTTGTGCCTTGGTGCTTTTCGCTCTTTCCCTGTTGAGAGCCTCTATGCAGAAGCGAATGTTCCATCCTTGTCTGATCGCCGTGATGCCCATTGCCTTTGCTACTATGTACGCTCTCATGATCTCCACAATCCTTCCATTTATAGAATGGTCACCGATATTAGTAGACATTCTTTATTCGTTCGCCGCCCCTGTTTTTTCCGTCCCTTTTCTCTTCGCCTACATTCACTCGTCTTCCCTTCAGTTACCACCTTTATATGTTCATGTAGCATCTCACTTTTCCCTACCCCCCTGGGAAGTTCCAGCTGTTCGGGTCTGTTCTTTCTCACTCCCTTGCTCGAAAGCTCAACTGCCTACGGTGGCTTCCCGCTCTCTTTTTCTTGATCACTTCCACTCCCATTCTCATGCCACCGCTGTGTACACAGATGGCTCCAAGTCTTCAGACAGCGTCGGATTTGCAGCAGCGTTTCCGGACAGCATCGTGCGGGGGCATTTACTATCTTCGGCTAGCATTTTTACTGCTGAACTGTATGCCATTCTTGCAGCACTTACTCGTATCGCATCTATGCCTGTGTCATCATTTGTGGTAGTCTCGGACTCCCTTAGTGCTCTACAGGCTATACGAAAATTTGATACATCTCACCCCTAGTTCTCCGTATCCAACTTTGGCTACGCCGTATCTCTACGAAGCATAGACAGGGCTTAATACACAAAGATACTCTTAAACACTATTCATCAGCTCTCACCAAAGTAATAAAGAAAGCCAAACAACTATACTACTCCAGTAGATTCACAGACACTAGAGGAGATATAAAAAAGACCTGGAAAACACTCTCTCAGATTCTAGGGACCCACAAACTGAGAAAAACCAAGAATATTGTCCTAACTAAACCTAATGAAACACCACTACATCCCACTGACACAGCTAACAAGATAAACGACGATTCTAAAACATAGGATCTAATCTCGCCATAAAACCCCACTACCAATGCCCACCCGGGGAACCTGATGGGAATTTCCCAAATTCCCTTCTATCTTGCACCAACTGAGCCCAGGAATCTTTGAATCATAAATCACTTAAAATAACTCGGGGAATCTGTCTCATGTCCCCCCATTACTGTAAAGCGAGGGGGCCCATTCCTTTCGCTGCTATTTCATTACTTTTTAAAAAGTCCTAGAACACATTCCCCAAACTACTCAAAATGGCAAAGGGTTACCCAAAACATAAAGGTGGTGACCCTACGACTTAAAAAAACTATAGGCCCAAAATCAACTTACCATTGCTTCCAAAATCTTTGAGAAAACCCTGCACAGGAGACGTATTTATTTATAAGGCCAAAAAATTTTTAAACCCGCGTTTGGGTTCAGGAAAAAAAAAAGCCTAATGAGCAATCATAAAAAAAGCTAGATCTGCTTTACAAGCATTGGAAAATAAGGAATATCCCCCTGGATTTTTATTGACCAAGAAAAGCTTTTGAAAACAGTAGACCACGACATCCTACTCCCCAAACTTGATCAAAACGGAAAAAGGCCTGGGGCTTGTTATTTCAAACTTACATTACTAAAAGGTATCAGTACGCACCATTTAAAGACCAGCATCAGCCACGGCCCTTGATACTGGAGTTTTGCAGGAATTCCTTGGTCCCCCGCCTTTCCCCATAACATCAATGACCTTCCAAAGTATCCAACACCTGAAACCCATTCTTTTTGCTGATGACACGTTATGTCATCTCTCCCCTAATTTTGCCACCCTCAATACCTTGAATGAGGGTGTTTAAAATATCGACTTGGATACACCAAAAAAACTTACGCTTACATGAAAAACCCTAAAAAATTTAGTTTGGTAGCAACGGGAGATGCAAAAATTAACATTAAGATTGACAACACTTAATTACCAAAATAAGGGGGAAAAATTCCTAGGTTTATCCATACAACAACCTAAATTTTCCCAGCCCCCTACCAGCATATCCCCAAAAAGTATCCAAAAGGGTTGGGATCCTCTCCAAGATACAAAAACCGTCCGAAAAATCCCCTTTCACCTATAACTCACTTTTTTTATCCATCCCCCTCACCTATCATTTGTGCTTGGGGATCAACTGCAGCAACCCCTAAACCCAAATAATCCCCCCAAAAAAAACTGCAGTAAGAAAATCACAAAATCCCACCCCTGGCAACACACCCCCCCACTCTTCATAGCCCTAAACTTACCCCCAGTTCAGTACATCCACACTTACTACTGTGCAATTACATTACAGGCCTTTAAAATCAAAAATCAACCTTGACCTAAAACGCTTTTTGAAAGTTTTGCAGAACCCACAGGGGTAACACCAGACAAAACATCTCTCACATTCCCCGTGTCCGACTAAACCTTTACAAAAAAACAATGTTGTCAAAGGCCCTAAAAATTTGGAAAACCCTACCCGGAACTCTAGAACGCGACACATTCATCACCTTCAAACTACCCTTAGAAAACATCTTATCTCCCTGATACACCCCATCAACTAACTACACGAATACCACCTGGTGGTTCACACTAACACTCACTCACTCACTCATTTGACCATAAACAGAAATATTAATCTCAGTCTTAAAATAATGAATCCTGTGATACTCCAATACTGAAACTATGTACTGTGCCAAAACAAAAGCATTCACATTGCTAAACTCACAAACTAGTATTTAGTCACTTAGCCATAATACCAACTTACCTCATAATTTGTAATATTTTACAGTTAAGAATAAAACTAAGTATGCCCGAAATGCCTAGCCATGCTAAGCGTTCTAGTGGTACACTCTGTAATCACAATTTTACTACATGTAAACCACACAATAACCAAATTTCTGTAAACTCAGCATTGTAATCCTTATAGAGAATAAACTTTGAATTTGAATAAAGATATTATTTTTTGTTGGGTCCCTGGTCATGTCGACGTACAGGGCAATGAACAGGCAGACACTGCTGCGCGGTCAGCAGTACATGACCTACCAATTTCCTATAGAGGTGTTCCATTTCTGGACTATTTTGCTGCAATAGCTACCCACCTTCACGCCCGTTGGCAACAACGTTAGTCAACTCTGCTTGGTAACAAACTTCATTCTATTAAACCGAGCATAGGTTACTGGTCGTCTTCTTGTCATCAGTGCCGTGGTTGGGAGACCACTCTCTCCCATCTTCGCATTGGCCACACTCGTCTTACTCACGGGTATCTCATGGAGAGGCACCCTGTACCTCTCTGTGAGCAGTGTCAAGTTCCAGTATCGATTAGCCTCATTCTGTTAGACTGCCCTCTCTATCAACGAGCACGCAGAACTTACCTCCAACGCCGTCTTCATTCTACTACTCTCTCATTACCTTCCCTTCTTGCTGATGGACCCTCCTTTAATCCTGACTCTCTCATTGACTTCTTGACAACAACTGATTTACTCCACAAACTCTGATGATGATACCTTACGCACTCCCCCTCAGCCCTTTCTAGCTCAGTCTCTTGCTGCCCTTTACCCTTTCACCATCCACTGCTCCGCTGTTATCCGTAACCTATTACTCATCAACCTCCCTTTTGCCACCTGATGCCCTCGCTTCCTTCCTGCTCTGCAGCGCTGTATAGCCCTTGTGGCTTAGCGCTTCTTTTTGATTGTAATAATAATAATGCAGCAGGCCTGTTGGCCCATGCTCAGCAGGTCCTTTACAATTCATCCCACTAACGAAACATTTTCCCAACCCAATCCTCAATGCTACCCAAGAAATAAGCTCTGATAACTCTATCCACTCATTTGCAAGTCCCACTCAAATCCAACCCCTCTCACTCATATATTTATCCAACCTAAATTTGAAACTACCCAATGTCCTAGCCTCAATAACCCAACTAGGTAGACTGTTCCACTCATCAACTACCCTATTTCCAAACCAGTACTTTCCTATGTCCTTTCTAAATCTAAGCTTATCTAATTTAATTTAAATCCATTACTGTCATGTTGAATGTTCATTCTTTTGTGCATGTAAATCTATCTTTTAGGTAAAAAGAAAAATTGTTGTTGATACTTCTGGGTGTCTGGAACGAATTAATTGGATTTACATTATTCCTTATTACCTGGAGTTTACCTGGAGAGAGTTCCGGGGGTCAGCGCCCCCGCGGCCCGGTCTGTGACCAGGCCTCCTTAGGTCAGTGTCCCAGGATGCGACCCACACCAGTCGACTAACACCCAGGTACCCATTTTACTGATGGGGAACATAGACAACAGGTGGAAAGAAACACGTCCAATGTTTCTACTCTGGCTGGGAATCGAACCCAGGCCCTCGCCGTGTGAAGCGAGAGCGTTAACCACCAGGCCACCAGGAAAATTGATTCGAAAATCGTCCATTTCGAAAATAGTCCCACTTCCAGGAACGGATTAAGGACGATAATTGAGGGACCACTATATTAGGTACTGAAATTGTACTCACATTGCCACAAACACACTGACAGGTGGACATTTACACCTGCCTTGGCCATTTACTATTGTCTTGGAATATATACAAAGTATTTATATGTCCCAGCAATGAGGAGGAGGAGAAGATGGAGGAGGAGACAGAGGAGGAGACGGAGGAGGAGGAGACTGAGATAGAGGAGGAGATGGAGACAGAGGAGACGGAGAAGAAGAAGAAGACGATGATGACAAATACGTAATAATAGTAAGTTCCCTTGAAGCATGAAAAACAAAGTCCACCCCTGACAGTGACATAAGATGAGATAACATCTGATAAGAGCTGACCTTTGATGAGCATACACGAGGATGGGGGAGGGTGCGGCAGGTAAGAAAAGATTAGAAGTGACGTTTAATGAGCATCGCCCTCCTTTGTTTTCACTGGTACACAAACATGTCTGTCTATTTGTCTGTCTGTCTATCCGTCTAGTTCTCTGTCTCAGAGAGAGCCACAAACCTGTGTCATCACCTTTACTCACATCTTCAAGCAGAGTATAGCATTTTGTCTGGATTCTTTGGGTTATCCTAGGTAATTTACACTATGTATACGTGTATTTATGTGTACCTGTGAGACGGAGATAGACAGACAGATAGAAAGAGATGGAAACAGATAGATAGAGACAAAGACAGATAGAGACAGAGATAGACATAGATACAGACAGACAAACAGAGATAGAGCCAGGCCTCCAGCAGCCGGCCAGCCACATAGCTGGCCACCATGCAGCTGGTCAGCCAGCTAGCCAGACAATCAGTCACCAGCCATCCAGCCAGCCAGAATTGTTTCTTTTGACTTTGGACGTAGATTATAAGACATTCTGAAAGGGTGTTGCACAAATATTGCACATGGGTTATTATCTAGGTTTTTTGATATTTCCTCGACCACTTGTGGCCACATCCACCTCAAAGCTACTAAACTCAGGGTCAAAATCACTTTCCTCTTAAAAATGGAGTGTTAATACTACATTGCATCAGTGAATCCCAGGTGTTTGCTGCGCTGTTTGCTCTAGCTGGTGCTCATTTGAACTGGTGCTCCCACAAGGTACTAAGTGGTCCCAGATTTTTTTAATACTGCGCACACTGAGTGTTAGGACCCATTCTATGCTGACAAGGCATCTCAGGTCAGTCGTGCCAAATTTGAAGGCAGGAAAATTAAAACGTATATATACGTTTGGGGCACTAGCGGTAAAAGCATATACAGTGGTCCCTCGCTTTTCGTAGTTCCCGGCAATCGTAAATTTCGCCAATCATAGGGTTATTTTCGTATAAACATGGACTCGCTTTTCATAAGTTGACTCGCGAGTCGTAATTCGTCCCGGACGCGTACCCACGGCGTGAGCTGTGGCGGCAGCCAGTCTGGCATTGTTTACCAGTGAGCGAAGGTCCCCTCATCGTGCTCCAGTGAAATATTTCATAATATTCCATTTATTTTAGTGCTTGCAAGTACTAAATAAGCTACCATGGGTCCAAAGAAAGCTCCTAGTGCCAAGCCTGTGGTAAAGAAGGTGAGAAATACGATTGAATTTAAGAAAACCATCATTGAACAATATGAAAGTGGTACAAGTGTGGCAGAACTGTCCAGAATGTATAAGAAACCCTACACAACCTTATGTTCCATAGTGGCCAAGAAAAAGAAAATCAAGGACGCTGTTGTTGCAAAGGGAGTAACTATGCTGACAAAAATGAGATCACCAGAACTCGAAGAGGTTGAGAAGTTATTATTGGTGCGGATAAATGAGAAACAATTAGCAGGAGATACTCTTATGACTTCAATTATTTGTGAAAAGGCTAGGCAGTTGCATGAAGATTTGGTAAAGAAATTGCCTGCAAATAGTGGTGATGTGAGTGAATTTAAGGCCAGCAAAGGCTGGTTTGAGAGATTTAAGAACCATACTGGCATACACAGTGTGGTACAGCATGGCGAGGCTGCCAGTTCGGACTGCAAGGAGGCTGAAAAATATGTGCATGAATTCCAGGAGTACATAGAGGCTGAAGGACTGAAACCTGAACAAATGTTCAATTGTGACGAAACAGGCCTCTTTTGGAAGAAAATGCCAAAGAGGACCTTCATTACACAAGAGGAAAAGGCAATGCCAGGACACAAGCCTATGAAAGACAGGCTGACACTAATGTTCTGTGCTAATGCTAGTGGGGATTTCAAAGTGAAGCCATTACTAGTGTACCATTCAGAAAATCCCAGAGTGTTCAGGAAAAACAATGTTATGAAGAGTAAATTGTGTGTGTTTTGGAAATCTAATAGTAAGCATGGGTCACGAGGGAAATTTTCGTCGAGTGGTTCAATGAAGTGTTTGGCCCTAGTGTGAAGGAGTATCTCCTGGAAAAGAAATTGGATCTCAAGTGCCTGCTAATAATGGACAATGCACCTGCTCATCCTCCAAACTTGGATGACCTAATTTTTGAGGAGTTTGGGTTCATCACAGTAAAGTTCTTGCCCCTGAATACCACTCCTCTCCTCCAGCCCATGGACCAGCAGGTCATTGCAAACTTTAAAAAACTCTACACAAAAGCAATGTTTAACAGGTGCTTGTCTTTGACCACAGACACTCACTTGACCCTAAGGAAATTTTGGAGAGAACACTTCAGCATCCTCCATTGCATAACCCTTATAGGTATGGCTTGGGAGGGAGTGACTACCAGGGCTTTGAACTCTGCCTGGAGGAAATTGTGGCCAGATTGTGTCGACAAGAGGGATTTTGAAGGGTTTTGGACTGACCCTGATGAGCCTATGTCTGTTGTAAAATCAATTGTGGCACTGGGGAGTTCCATGGGGTTGGGTTGAGTTTGGAGGATGTGGAAGAAAATTTGGGGGAAGACCACAATGAAGAGCTCACCACCGAGGAGCTGCAAGAGCTTCAGCAGGAAGAGCAACACATCGCAGCTCAGAATCTTGCTGCAGAGGAGGAGGAAGAGAGATGGAAGAGGTGCCTTCTTCAGAAATTAAAGAGATTTTTGCTATGTGGGGTAAGATGGAAAACTTTATGGAGAAACATCACCCTAACAAGGTTGTTGCAAGCCATATTGGCAACATGTACAGTGACAAAGTCTTGGGCCATTTTAGGGGAAATGTTTTAAAAAGAAGCCAGAAAAAGAGCTCTCTCCACAGTTATTTTGTGAGACAGACTCCAGTGACTCTCAAGTTGGGCCTAGTGGCATTAAGAAACAGAGAAGACAAGCAACCCCAGAAAAGCAATTGGTACCTGAGGTGTTGCTGGAAGGGGATTCCCCTTCCAAACTATAAACATCCACTTTTCCTCCTCCAGTCTCCCATACACTAAGAAGAATCTCCAATAAAGGTAAGTGTTATGCTGTTAATGTTTCATTCATCATTTCCCATTGTATTGTTTATGTACTACATGTATATTTCATGTAAAAAAATTTTTGGTTTTAATACTTCTGGGTGTAAGGAACGGATTAATTGTATTTACATTATTTCTTATGGGGAAAATTGATTCGTAAATCGCAAATTTCGTTTATAGTAACGGCTCCAGGAACGGATTAATTACAAAAAAGCGAGGGACCACTGTATATACGTTTGGACTGTGTATGGGTTAAAACTGACAATTTCTGTTTACATCTCATACACAAGATAAGTGGTAAAGAAATACAACATTCAAATACTCTTGTTCAGGCGTGGTGTCTCCAAGGGTTTTGGTCAAGATCGACAGACTTCCACTGATACCTTAGAGTACCTCACAGAACCTGAATCACCTGGCCTTCCCAAAGCTGTTCGCAGAAAGTGAGTAAATTACACTGAACTTCTGCTCTGAACCTTATTCACATGCTGCAAAATTAAAATTACTGAAATTTTATTAAAAAAAAATATTTCTTTTTTTTCACAAAAGGT
>NW_026469681.1:0-12120 GCF_026875155.1 Cherax quadricarinatus
AAAAACCCCGCTCAGCGCCTTCGTCCGAGACGCGTCCAATGTGGGCCCCTGAGCCCGCTCACATGTTCCGCGGGGGATTGTTTCCCCAGCCACCTCCGCGGAAACACCAAAGCATCAACGGAACATTTCGTATTATTACAGTGTTTTGGGATTTTTTTGGAAATAAGTGACCATGGGCCCCCAAGAAAGCTTCTGTGCCAACCCTACAGAAATAAGGGTGAAATTACTAGGGAGATGAAGAAAAAGCATTGATAAGTATGAAAGTGGAGTGCGTGTCTCCGGCTGGCCAGGTTTGATAAAAAACCCCAATCAACCATTGTATATTGGGGTACAGCTGCTGCGTGCTGATCCCCGTCAGCTGCTGCTGCCTGTAGCTGCTGTGCACTGTCAGCTGCTGCTCACGTCAGCTGTGCTGCTGAAACCCCCGTCGCGTTTTCTGGCTGCTGTAGACCGTCTGCTGCTGCTGTAGCATCGTCTGCTGCTGCTTGTAGCATCGTCTGCTGCTGCTGTAGCATCGTTGCTGCTGCTGTAGACTCGTCTGGCTGCTGGCTGTAGCATCGTCTGCTGCTGCTGTAGCATCGTCTGCTGCTGCTGTAGCATCGTCTGTTGCTGCTGTAGCATCGTCTGTTGCTGCTGTAGCATCGTCTGTTGCTGCTGCTGCTGTAGCATCGTCTGTGCTGCTGCTGCTGTAGCATCGTCTGCTGCTGCTGCTGCTGTAGCATCGTCTGCTGCTGCTGTAACATCGTCAGTTGCTGCTGTAGCATCGTCTGCTGCTGCTGTAGCATCGTCTGTTGCTGCTGTAGCATCGTCTGTTGCTGCTGTACCACCGTCAGCTGCTGCTGCTGCTGTAGCATGTCTGCTGCTGCGCTGCTGTAGCATCGTCTGCTGCTGCTGTAACATCGTCAGTTGCTGCTGTAGCATCGTCTGCTGCTGCTGTAGCATCGTCTGTTGCTGCTGTAGCATCGTCTGTTGCTGCTGTACCACCGTCAGCTGCTGCTGCTGCGTAGCATCGTTGCTGCTGCTGGCTGCTGTAGCATCGTCTGCTGCTGCTGTAACATCGTCAGTTGCTGCTGTAGCATCGTGTGCTGCTGCTGTAGCATCGTCTGTTGCTGCTGTACCACCGTCAGCTGCTGCTTGCTGCTGCTTGTAGCACCGTTGTTTGGTGTGGCTTATTGAGAATACCAAGAAACAATTAACCCCAGAGGATTTGCCACCCAGGATAGCCACAAAAAGTCAGTGTCATCGAAGACTGTCTAACTTATTTCCATTGGGGTCCTTAATCTTGTCTCCCAGGATGCAACCCACACCAGTCGACTAACCCAGGTGAACAGGGAAAATGCCTGGAACTAGTGCTCATTTTGGTGAATTTAGAGCCAGCAAAGGTTGGTTTGAGAGATTTAAGAATCGTAGTGACATACACAGTGTGATAAGGCCTGTTCTGGAAGAAATACCAAACAGGACCTACAGTACTCAGGAGGAAAAGGCACTCCCAGGACACAGTGTCTCATCAGTCATTGCTGCATCTTCAATAAAGGTAAGTGTCATTTATTCTTCATTTAGTAGAGTAGTACATGCACAATATATATTGTGCATGTACTCTCTACTATTGTGCATGTATCCTTCTCTTTGTGTGTAGGAAAACGTATATTTCATGTGTAAAAATTTTTTTTCCAAACTTTTGGGTGTCTTGCACGGATTAATTTGATTTCCATTATTTCTTATGGGGAAAATTCATTCGTATACCGAACATTTCGCATAACAGCCAGCCCTCTTGCACGGATTAAAGTCGCTATGCGGGGGTCCACTGTATACCAAGCAAGAGGAAACGCTTTGGTATAAAGCTATTTGTACTGTGTGATTGCAGAAGTGGTCTTGTTTTAGATATTATTGTGTACACTGGCAGTAATACTTTGAGAGATACCATGAAGTTATTGGGTATCTCTGGTGATGTGGTTCGAACAATGATGGAACCATATCTTGGTAAGGGGCATATGTTATTTACTGATAACTGGTACACAAGCCCCTTACTCAGTGATTTCTTGCGAGTGAACTTGACAGAAGTGTGTGACACAGTGCGTGGTAATCGCAAACATATGCCAAGGTTCGACACTGGCACTCGCAGAGGTGAGGTGCAAGCCTTTGCTGCCAATGACATCATGGCATTTCGGTGGCATGACAAACGTGATGTCAACATTGTTGACATCAGTTCACAGAAACGAAATGGTACCCAGTGGCAGGGACAACAGAGAGACCAATGAACCCATTCTAAAGCCTGCAGCTGTCATGGACTACAACCTCAATATGCGCTTAGTGGACAAATGTGACATGCAGATTGGGTTTGCAGACTGTGTACGCAAGAGTTATAAGTGGTATATCAAACTTTTTTTCCATCTTGTTGATATCTCTATGCTAAATGCTTATAACATATACAAGTTGAAGACCAACAAAACACCAAAATATGGTGAATTTAGCCTGTCAGTAATCAGACAAATAATTGCAAAGTACCAAGGAGCAACTCCTGCAATAGACCAGCGCCCACAGACGTCATCTCGTATGAGGCCTGGTGATCACTACCCCAAACAATGCCTCCTACTACTGCCAAGAAAAATGCTCAGAAGAGGTGTATGTATGTATGCATACCACAAAACGCCCACAAACAGCAGAGACACTCGTTTTATGTGTGAGGAGTGTGAAGTGCCCCTCTGCATATACCCATGTTTCAAAGAGTTCCACAAGCTGCAGCAGTTCTAGGAACGTGGTTAGTGGACTGTACATATGTATATATATTATGGAACAATAGTAATAAACATTGTTTTGTTTGTTTGTTTGTGTAAACAAAGTGTATACACAAACTAATAGTGATAAAGTTTGTTCTGTTATTGTGTTGTAAATAATGAGTGTATATTTGAACAATGCACCTTACATTGGTCTCAACCACGCCACGTAAGTTACCTGGAAAAGAAAAATATTGAAAAATGCAAGAAACCTTTGAATTAGAGTAAATAAAGAATACCGGGTGGGCGGCAGTCGCCGCTGTTGCCGTACGCACGTCAATTTCTGCAAACTTTGCGGCTCTATCTCGGTAAGTACTGATGGCAAAAAAATTTTTTTAGGCTTAAAACACTAGTAAAAATATTCCTAAAATTTTCATAAGAAAAAATAATTTTTTTTTTTTCGAATATTTGGCGACATAGAATGACAGTTTCAGAGAGGGGCCTGAAACAGTCAAAGGGTTAATGAAGTGTTTAGCCCCAGTGTGAAGAAATACCTCCTGGAAAATAAATTGCCTCTCAAGTGCCTCCTGGTAATGGACAATGCTTCTGCTCATCCTCCAGACTTGGAAGTGCAAATAGTGGAGGAGTTTAGCTTCATCACAGTGAAGTTCTTGCCCCCTGATACAACTCTCATCTAGCCCATGGACCAGCAGGTCATTTTAAACTTCAAAAAACTGTACACCAAAGCAGTGTTTCAAAAATGCTTTGAAGTGACCTCAGACACTGAATTGACCCTAAGAGAGTTCTGGAAAGATCACTTCAATATCCTCACTTGCATAAACCTTATAGGTAAGGCTTGGGAAGGAGTGACTTGCAGAACTGAATTCTGCTTGGAGAAAATTGTGGCCAGAATGTGTACAAGAGAGGGATTTTGAAGGGTTTGGGGCTGACCCTAAGGAGCATATGCCAGTTGTGGAATCTATTGTGGCATTGGGCAAGTCCCTGGAGTTGGAGGTGAGTGGCGAGGATTTGGAAGAGTTGGTGGAGGACCACAGGGAAGAGTTAACTACTGAAGAGTTGCAAGTGCTTCATCTGCAACAGCAAGAGATCACAGCTCAGAAAATTGCTGCAGAGGAGGAGGAAGAAAGATGGAGGAAGGTGACTTCTTCAAAGAGTAAGGACATTTGTGCAAAGTGGACTGAAGTGCAAACATTTATGGATAAACTTCACCCTGACAAAGCTGTTGCAGGCAGTATTAGTAACATGTACAATGACAGTGTTGTGTCCCACTTCAGACAAATCTTAAAGAAACGCCAGAAACAGAGCTCTCTGGACAGATATTTTGTGCGACAGGGGTCCAGTGACTCTCAAGTTGTTCCCAGTGTCTTTAAAAAACAAAGAAGGGAAGTAACCCCAGATAAGGACTTGATACCTGAAGTCATAATGGAAGGAGATTCTCCTTCCAAAAAATAGTGTACACCTTCCTCCTATCCTCTCCTCCCATCTTCCATCCACCCAAAAGTCTTCAGTAAAGGCAAGTGTAATGTTGTTATTATTTTATATATGTATGTACTTGATTTCTCATTGTTTTCAGTATGTAAATCTTTATTTAATTTGAAAAAAAAAAACATATTTTAATATTTTTGGGTGTCTGTAACGGATTAATTTTATTTCCACTATTTCTTATGGGGAAAATGGTTTCGCCATTCGGCAATTTCGTCATTCGGCAGACTCTCTGGAACGGATTAATCACGAAACTCAGGGGTCCACTGTAGATACTGTACTAGCTTGGTCTCGACATGATCAGGTTGCTTATTTTAGTCCTTAACCCTTTGAGGGTCGACAGGCCCTCTCCGAAACTCGTTCTCAGGGTCGGCCAAATTTAAAAAAAAAAAAATTATTTTCTCTTATGAAAAGATAGAGAATCTTTTCCCGATCATAAAGACACCAAAAGTTTGAAATTTGATAGAAAACTTACGGAATTATGCTCTCGCAAAGTTAGCGGTCTCGGCGATGTTTACGCATCGGCGATTTTGCCCACTTTGAGCCCCATTTTCGGCCAATTTCACTGTACTAGTCGACAAAAAACATGACTATTTCGCTAGAACTCCATTTTTTCTATCGAATGGATGCAAGAAACCACTCATTTATGAAATTCAACTATCCAGTACAGTGGTCAGAATTTAGCAATTTTGCCAATTTCACACAAATTTCAAAAGATGCCAATTTCGGAATAGGGTCCAGAATAAACAAGAAAGACATTCCTGGCACTGAAATGACAATTCCTCTAGTCATTAGTCATGTCTCAAGTCCCCTCTTATATTCTTTTGCTTTCCACTTTGAATTTTTATTTTCACAAAAAATATAAGATTTACTGTTATGCAGACTACTGCATTAGTGTAAAAAATGGTATAAATATTATTGGTGCACTTGTGAAAGAATATTAGACTCACCAGTTGACGTGTATTGCACGCTTGGCACGATTTGTTTACTTTTGAAGTTTGGTAAAAATCGAACATTTCTGCTACTTTGAGCTCAATTTCAAGGCATTTTTCTTGTAAACCAGTCAAAATCATCTCAATTTCTGTAATAGTCTTCCATTCTATAAAATGACACCAAGAAAAACTAGAATACAACAATAAATACCATACGAAAATACACTGCAAAGTCGCTGATTTATTCAAAAAAAATGGTCAAAGTTTTTTTTTTTCTCATTATGCACTGTGTGCTGCAGGATTTTTTTTAGACTGTGCACACTGACCACATAGACCCATTCTTTCATATGAAGGCTACCAGCTTTCTCCCATTAGATTTGAGGCCGCTAGAATTTATGAGTACTAGTACGTCAAAAACCCCTAACGCGTTAAAACGTACTAGTACGACGAAAACCCTCAAAGGGTTAATAGGTTTTAACTGTTTGAAGTCTAGCCACCTACTGTGAGTATACAAAATCTGGAACAAGATATTGACGACACTAATTTTTAGCAATTTTGTGTATTGTGTATATATTATCTGATATAAAGTATTTTAACATACTACATTATAGGCCAATTTTAGAATTTCCAATTTATGCAGTTCTTCCTGGCCTACAGCCCTTGGACCCAGGTTCAATTTATTTATACCGTAATGTTTTTAACCCCTTGACTGTCACGGCCGTATATATACGTCTTACGAGGTACCATGTTTGATGTATACTCAAATTCTAGCGGCTTCAAATCAAGAAGGAGAAAGCTGGTAGGCCCACATGTGAGAGAATGGGTCTGTGTGGTCAGTGTGCACTACAAAAAAAAAAAAACTAGAGCACACAGTGCATAATGAGAAAAAAAAACTCAGACCATTTTTTTAATTAAAATGCCAACTTTGTGGTCTATTTTCGTATAGTATTTATGGTCATATTCTTGTTTTCTTGGTCTCATTTGATAGAATGGAAAACATATTACAGAAAAAAAAGAGATGATTTTGATTGATTTTACTATAAAAAGAACCTGGAAATGGAGCTCAAAGTAGGGGAAATGTTTGATTTTTGCCGATGTTCAGAAGTAAACAAATGACATCATTGTCCAATAAATGTCCAACTAGCCATTCTAATATGCAGTCATGAATGGGTTGATGTTATTTATACAATTATTACAGTATTGGAGTAGTCTGCATAATAGTAAATTTTCTATTTTTTGTTTGAATAAAAATTCAAAATAGAAAGCAAGAGTATTATCAGAGGGGCCTGAAGATATGACTGATGAACAAAGAAAATGTTATTTTAGAGCCAGGAATGTCTGCATTGTTCATTCTGGACCTTATTTTGAAATTGTCATATTTTTTAATTTTCATGAAATTGGCCAAATTGCAAATTTCTGACCATGTTATTGGGTAGTTGAAATTGGTAAATGGGCAGTTTCTTGTACTCAATCGATAGAAAAAATGGAGTTCTAAAGAAATAGCTATGAGTTTGGTCGACTGGAACCATGGAATTAGCTGAAAACAGGGCTCAAAGTGGGCAAAATCGCTGATTTGTAAATATCGCCAAGGTCGCTAACTTCGCGAGAGCGTAATTCCATCAGTTTTCCATCAAATTTTGTTTGTTTTTTTGTGTCATTACAATCGGGAAAAGATTCTCTATCATTTCATAAAAAAAAATCATTTTTTTTAAATTTTGCGACACCAGGAGACACCTCAGGATTGGGGGTTGTGACAGTCAAGGGTTAAGTTATTATAATGTTTTTAAGTGGAATTTTCTGAAGAGTACTATTTATAGCAAGAGTAAACCTACATAACCAGATTTGCTCTCATAATTACAAACAGCAGATGTTTTATTAACACCTTGACTGTTGCAACCCCAAATCCTGAGGTGTCTCCTGGTGTCGCAAAATTTCCCCCCCAAAAAAAAAAAAAAAATTTCTTAAGAAATGATAGGAGAATCTTTTCCCGATTGTAATGACACCAAAAGAACAAATTTTGATGGAAAACTGATGGAATTACACTCTTGCAAAGTTAGCGACCTTGGCGATATTTACGAATCAGCGATTTTGCCACTTTGAGCCCTATTTCAGTTAATTCCATTGTTCCATTCGACCAAACTCACAACTATTTCTTTAGAACTCCATTTTTTCTATCGAGTGAGTACAAGAAACTGCCCATTTACTGATTTCAACTACCCAATAACGTGGTCAGAAATTTGCAATTTGGCCAATTTCACAAAAATTAAAAAAATATGACAATTTCAAAATAGAGTCCAGAATGAACAATGCAGACATTCCTGGCTCTAAAATAACATTTTCTTTGTTCATCAGTCACGTCTCCAGGCCCCTCTGATATTACTCTCGCTTTCTATTTTGAATTTTTATTCAAACAAAAAAGTAGATGATTTACTGTTGTGCAGATTACTGCAATATTGTAATAATTGTATAAATAATGTCAACCCATTCATGACTGCGTATTAGAATGGCTACTTGGACATTTATTGGAAAATGACATCATTTGTTTACTTTTGAACATTGGCAAAAATCAAACATTTCCCCTCCTTTGAGCTCCATTTCAAGGTTCTTTTCATAGTAAAACCAATCAAAATAACCTATTTCTATAATATGTTTTCCATTCTATCAAATAAGACCAGGAAAATGATAATACAACCATAAATACTACGCAAAAATAGACCACAAAGTCGGCATTTAATTAAAAAAAAAGTCGGAGTTTTTTTCTCTCTCTCGTTACGCACTGCGTGCTGCAGAAATTTTTTTATATGGTGCACACTGACCACACAGACCCATTCTCTCACATGTGGGCCTACCAGCTTTCTCCTGCTCGATTTGAAGCCGCTAGAATTTATGAGTATATACGTCAAAAACGGTGGCTCATAAGACGTACATAAATGACCGAAACAGTCAAAGGGTTAAATGAATATGCAATACAGACAGGTAGATGAGTAAGACATATGCAACAGTTGGGTATCTTCACTGTTGAAACTTTGTCTGGTCATCAGGCTTCTCCAGCTGAATACAGTGACAACTTAAATACTGGCAACAGCAGAAGCACAGGAAGAGATTATGAGGCGATCAGTCCTTCGGGTCTTGACAAGCGTTCAGGCTTTCCACAGTTTATCGATCAATGTGAAACTGAGGCAGGAGATTAGAGCCTGGAAGTTGATGTGGCATCACTTGAAGAGGAGTCCAATAGTGGAAGTAGAATCTAAAGAACTGAGAAGTATGCAACAGGCCATGTACTCATGCTAGGCAGGGCTTCAACAGTCAAAGTCTCCTAACTAGTACACACAATAACCCGCACATAAAAGAGAAAGCTACGAACGACGTTTCGGTCCGACTTGGACCATTGACAAAGTCACACTAACAGAGGTGGGGGCAGGACGGCTAATATATAGGCAGGAAGAGGTGGTGTAGTAGTAGTAACAAGAAAGTAAGTGGGCAAGTAGTAGTAGTAGCAGTAGCAGTAGCAGTAGCAGTAGCAGTGGGCAGTAGCAGTAGCAGTAGCAGTAGCAGTAGAAAGTAGCAGTAGCAGTAGCAGTAGCAGTAGCAGTAGCAGCAGCAGCAGCAGTAGTAGTTTACCTGGAGAGAGTTTCGGGGGTCAACGCCCCCGCGGCCCGGTCTGTGACCAGGCCTCCTGGTGGATCAGCGCCTGATCAACCAGGCTGTTGCGCTGGCTGCACGCAAACAACGTACGAGCCACGGGCCCGGCTGATCAGGATCAGTAGTAGTAGTAGTAGTACAAGAATTGTATATAATACCGACAGGATGAAATGACACATGCACAACACCCTGGCATCCCCACCGTAGACGTTTTGCCATCCAGCCAGCCACTGGATGGCGAAACGTCCACAACGAAGACAACCAGACGCCGCACATGTGTCTTAATTTCATCAGTAGTTGTAGTAAAGAAGAAGAGGTAGTAGTAGTGGTAGAAGTGGGAAATAAGGAAGACGAGCCAGTCAAATACAAAGGAAGGGGAGCACTGCAAGAGAGCTAGAAACCCACAGAGGGAGAGCAAGCGCACAGAGGTGCGTGAAAGGGGAAGTGGTGAAATAAAATAAATGAAGAAGGAACAGAAACACGAGACAGGAGAGAGAAAGACAACCATAGGAGAAAAGGAGAGAGGAAAGAAGAAGAAACAGAAGAAGAAGAAACAGAAGAAGAAGAAACAGAAGAAGAAGAAACAAGAAGAAGAAGAAACAGAAGAAGAACAGAAGAAGAAGAAACAGAAGAAGAAACAGAAGAAGAACAGAAGAAGAAACAGAAGAAGAAACAAAAAAGAAGAAGAAACAGAAGAAGAAGAAGAAACAGAAAAGAAGAAGAAACAGAAGAAGAAGAAGAAGAAGAAAAGAAGAAGAAGAAGAAGAAGAAGAAGAGAAGAAGAAGAAGAAGAAAAAGAAACAGAAGAAGAAGAAGAAGACGAAGAAGAAGAAGAAGAAGAAACAGAAGAAGAAGAAGAAGAATGAAGAAACGAAGAAGAAGAAGAAGACGAAGAAGAAGACGAAGAAGACAGAAGAAGAAGAAGAAGAAGAAAGAAGAAGACAGAAGAAGAAAAAAACAAGAAGAAGAAGAAGAAGAAGAAGAAGAAGAAACAGAAGAAGAAAACAGAAGAAGAAGAAACAGAAGAAGAAGAAGAAACAGAAGAAGAGAAGAAGAAGAAAAGAAGAAGAAGAAGAAGAAAGAAGAAGAAAAGAACAGAAGAAGAAAAAGAAGAAACAGAAGTAAGTGAAGAAGAACAGAAAAAGAAGAAGAAGGGAAACCCGAAGAAAGAGAAGAAACAGAGAAGAAAAGAAGGAAAAAGAAGAAGAAGAGAAAACAGAAGAAGAAACAGAAAGAAGAAACGAAAGAAGAACAGAAGAAGAAACAGAAGAAAAACAGTAGAAGAAGAAACCAGAAGAAGAAGAAACAGAAGAAGAAGAAAAAGAAGAAAGAAAAAGAAGAAGAAGAAACAAGAGAAGAAGAAACAGAAGAAGAAGAAACTAGAAGAAGAAGAAACAGAAGAAGAAGAAAAGAAGAAGAAACAGAAGAAGAAGAAGAGAAAGAAGAAACAGAAGGAAGAAGAAAAGAAGGAGAAACAGAAGAAGAAGACACAGAAGAAGAAGAAAAAAGAACAAGAAGAGAAGAAGAAGAAGAAAAAGAAGAAGAGAAGAAAAGAAAGAAGCAAAAAGAAGAAGAGAAGAAGAAGAAGAAGAAGAAGAGAAAGAAGAAGAAACAGAAGAAGAAGAAACAGAAGAAGAAGAAGAAGAAGAAGAAGGAAGAAGAAATGAGGATTCAGTTAAGTCACGGGTGTTCTGAAGTTTTGGAGCATTTTACATGTAGTGGAGAGGAGGCATCTACAGAGACGAAGCCAGGGCTAAGGTTCATACAGGAAAGTTGTTATAAGAGAGGATTCACATAACGGGACTGTTCGAGTTGGAAGTAGGGAAGACAGTTTTAGGGAGAAGACCAGTCAATAGGATGGCTATGATCTCTGACGTGACAGAAAAGAGCATTGTTAGTGTCAGCAAGCCTAACACTATTTTTGTGCTCCCTAAGTCTGTCAGAAGAGATCGACCCGTTTCTCCGAAGTATTGAAGAGGACAGGAGGAGCAAGAAATAGAGTAGACACCCGGAACATCTGTAGAGGGAGGAGAGGTATGAACGAGATTAGTGCGAAGAGTGTTAGTCTGGCGGAAGTTAAGCTTGATGTCTAAGGGACGAAGAGAATTGTTGAGATTAGAAAGACCGGAAATGTAGGGAAGGCAGAGGATAGAAGAGTTCCCATGAGTAGAGAGTTTGGGAGAGAAGAAATTGCGTTTAGCACGTGAGAGGGCAGAGTCTATGAAATGGGAAGGGTAGCCAAGACGGGAGAACGAATTATGAAGAGTGGAAATTTCTGCTGGAAGGAACTGAGGATCACAGATGCGGAGGGCACGGAGAAAGAGGGAGATAAGAACACTTTTCTTGACAGGGGAAGCATGATAGGAAAAGTAGTGAATGTACATGCCACTGTGCATAGGTTTACGGTAAACGGAAAAGGAAAACCTGTATCTGAGCGGTGGACATAGACATCAAGGAAAGGAAGTAAGGAATTAGATTCCCATTCAGCTTTAAACTTAATGGAAGGGGCAAGATTCCATTCCCCTTCTTCTTCTACTACAACTACTGATGAAAATTTAAAACACATGTGCGGCGTCTGGTTGTCTTTGTTGTGGACGTTTCGCAAACCAGTGGCTGGCTGGATGGCGAAACGTCTACGGTGGGGATGCCCGGGGGGTTGTGCATGTGTCATTTCATCCTGTCGGTATTATATACAATTCTTGTACTACTACTACTACTACCTCCACCTCTTCCTGCCTATATATAGCCGTCCTGCTCCACCTCTGTTAGTGTGACTTTGTCAATGGTCCAAGTCGGACCGAAATGTCGTCGTAAGCTTCTCTCTTTTATGTGCGGGTTATTTGTGTATCGTTCCAGTCACGGTATTGTGCCTTTTTGTTATTTATCTCCTAACTAGTGGTTGTGCAATAAAGTTCCAGATATTCTCTGTACTAGCAATGAGACAATACCAAAATATCTGAACAAACTATAGTTATTCAATATCAGGCGATACTGATACCTGCAAAATTAATCAATACCCACTGATTCCACAAGATTACCCAGTACACACTGATACCGATACTGAATTTTAGGCTTAGACCTATATTTTATAACATCTCCACTCTGTAACAAATGGTCATGCTGTAGTGTCATCTGTAACAAGATGGTACTCACCTAATTGTGGTTGTAGGGGTCAAGACTCGGCTCCTGGCCCCGCCTCTTCACTGAACGCTACTAGGTCCTCTCTCTCCCTGCTCCATGAGCTTATCACACCTCGTCTTAAAGCTATGTATGGTTCCTGCTTCCACTACATCACTTGCTATACTATTCCACTTCCTGACTACTCTATG
>NW_026469682.1:0-12089 GCF_026875155.1 Cherax quadricarinatus
CAGGGGTGAAAAAGGGGGTAAAGAGCCAGCTTCCCCAAATGCTAGCAGGCCCCTAGTTTTTTTGTTTACGGCGCACCCCCACCGCAGCCCGTTTTCTTATGGGGGCCTATGAGCGCTTCGCGCTAAATTTGACGGCGCTAGAATTTGGCGTAGATCTACGGTTTGGACACTCACCGACCAGCCGTAGATCTACGGGACGGACCCTGAAAGGGTTAAAAAAAAAAAACTTTTTTCATAAGAAAAAATCTTTTTTTTTTTTTTTTTGAAATTTGGCCGACCCTGAGAATGAGTCTCTGAGAGGACCTGTCGACCCTCAAAGGGTTAATTATTAAGAGTAATAATGAATTCAAATTTAAAATTTACAGAAAACCTACAAATAACTGTTCCTCTGTACACTATTATTCTTCACATCAGGATAGAGTTAAACTGTCTGTTTTCCCATCAATGTTTTTGAGAGCTTTGCATATTTGTAGTCCAGAGTTAATAGATGAAGAAATATCCAAAATTTATGAAACAGGTAATGATCTGAAATACCCAAGAAATGTTAATGATAAATCATTTAAAATTGCTAGAAATACTTTTTACAACCCAAAAAGCGACAACCAACCTTATTCAACTAAAAATATGTTGGTTCTCCCTTACCATGAAAACTTGGTTGATATGCCTTCTCTTCTTAAGACTTTTAATAATAAAGTTGTATTTAAAAATCTTGATACGGTATAGAAACTTTTGATAAAGAATTTCCCCCAAAATGCTGACGGATGTGTCTATAAGATTCCTTGTACAATTTGCGATAAAGTTTATAAGAACATAAGAACATAAGAAAGGAGGAACACTGCAGCAGGCCTGTTGGCCCATACTAGGCAGGTCCTTTACAATTCATTTCACTAACAAACATTTGACCTACCCAATTTTCAATGCTACCCAAGAAATAAGCTCTGATGTGCAAGTCCCACTCAAATCCAACCCATCCCACTCATGTATTTATCCAACCTAAATTTGAAACTACACAAAGTCCTAGCCTCAATAACCCAACTAGGTAGACTGTTCCACTCATCTACTACCCTATTTCCAAACCAATACTTACCTATGTCCTTTCTAAATCTAAACTTATCTAATTTAAATCCATTACTGCGGGTTCTCTCTTGGAGAGATATTCTCAAGACCTTGTTAATATCCCCTTTATTAATACCTATCTTCCACTTATACACTTCGATCAGGTCTCCCCTCATTCTTCGTCTAACAAGTGAATGTAACTTAAGAGTCTTTAATCTTTCTTCATAAGGAAGATTTCTAATGCTATGTATTAATTTAGTCATCCTACGCTGAATGTTTTCTAACGAATTTATGTCCATTCTGTAATATGGAGACCAGAATTGAACTGCATAATCTAGGTGAGGCCTTACTAATCTTCATAAGGAAGATTCTAATGCTATGTATTAATTTAGTCATCCTACGCTGAATGTTTTCTAACGAATTTAATGTCCATTCTGTAATATGGAGACCAGAATTGAACTGCATAATCTAGGTGAGGCCTTACTAATCTTCATAAGGAAGATTTCTAATACTATGTATTAATTTAGTCATCCTACGCTGAATGTTTTCTAACGAATTTATGTCCATTCTGTAATATGGAGACCAGAATTGAACTGCATAATCTAGGTGAGGCCTTACTAATGATTATTACAGTCAAACTGGTAAAAGTCTCGAACCTAGATTAAAACAACATAAATATAGCATTAGAACTGAACAAGATTCCAATGCTCTGTTTATTCATGTGAGAGATTTTAACCATCCAACTGATTTCCAAAAAGTTGAGAAAGTTGTAACAAGCAAGTCCATGGTTGACAGGAATATAATTGAATTTTGTTCCATAAAAAGCAGTTTTGAAAATAATATGAATATTTCCTTTGGTTTATATAAATTAATTTATAATTAATAAAATTTGGGAAGAATTTAATAATACATTGAACAAATAATAAATCTTAATTCTTGGGTAGAATGTTTTGTTAGTGGGATGTCGTGAGGACCTGTCTAGTTGGACCAGCGGACCTACTGCAGTGTTCCTTTTTTCTTATGAGTCAGGTATCGTCGTGCGTCAGGTGTTTCTTTGTTGTGGGATGTGACTGTGAAGTGTGGTCTCAACCCTTTATATGCCTTCCTTTGATGTATTACTTTCATAGTTCCTTGACAATATGAGTAGTCACGAAAGCGCTTGGAATTTCACCTCTATTTCACAGTGGTTGTTTTGCATATTATTATTATTCTTAAAAGCCTTCAAGAGGAAACTGGACAAGTATCTTTACCATGTGCCAGATCAACCAGGCTGTAATGGATATGTGGGGCAGCGAGCCTCGAGCAGCAACAGCCTGGTTGACCAGGCAAGCACTAAACGAACCTGGCCTATGGCCGGGCTCCAATAGTGAAACTCTCAAAACTCTTCAAAAGTATAATGGTCAGGTGTTGGCAAGAGATGTGGAATTAAAAAACAGAAAGAATCTAACACAAAATGGGAGTTGTCACAGTTGCTTTTTGCTGATGACACTGTGCTCTTGGGAGAGTCAGGAAAGTTGCAGAGGTTGGTGAACAAGTTTGGAAGAGAATGCAAAAGAAGGAAATTAACAGTGAACAAAGGAAAGTGCAAGGTGATGTGTATAACAAAAAAATTAGGTAATGAAAGACGATATCAGACTGGAGGGAGTATGGAGGAAGTGAATGTATTCAGATATTTGAGATTGGACTTGCCAGTAGAAAAGTTTATGAAAGACAAGGTGAATCAAAGAATTGATGAGGGGAAAAAAGTTGAGTGAACTACCGAGGAGTCTGTGGAGACAAAGAATGTTATCCATGGAAGCAAAGAGGGAAATATATGAGAGCATATTGGCACCAACATTTTTATATGGGTGGTGAATGTTGCCACAAGAAGAAGGCTGGAGGCAGTGGAGATGTCATGTCCAAGAGCAATGTGTGGCATGAACACAATGCAGAGTGTGTGTAGCTTGGAGATTAGGAAGAGGTGTGAGGTTTCTAAAAGTATTATCCAGAGGTCAAAGGAGGGGTTGTTGCAGTGGTTCAGTCATTTAGATAGGATGGTGAAAGACAATGACTTGGAGGGCATATATATCTATAGTGGAAGGAAGGCAGGATAGGAGTCATCCTAGGAAAGGTTTGAGGGATGGGATAAAGATTTTGTGTGTGAGGAGCTTGGACTTCCAGCATGTGTGCATGAGCATGTTAGTAGCGAGTGGAGAGGAATGGTTTATATGGCTTGATGTGCTGTTGGAGTGTGAGCAAAGTAACATCTATGAAAGGATTCAGGGAAACTGGTTAGCTGGACTCAAGTCCTGGATGCAGGAAGTACAGTGCCTGCACTCTGAAGGAGGAGTGTTGATATGTTGGTTTTGTAACTGTAGTGTAGGTGCACCTCTGGCATGACAGTGATGAAGTGAATGATGATGAAAGTGTTTCTTCCTTTTTGGGCCACCCTGCCTTGGTAGGAAACAGATGATGTGTTAATAAAAAACTATATGAACTCATAATTTAATTTACATAAGGCCTTTTCCTAAGTATTTACAACATATTTCATACAGACAAAAATTTCTTTTAATAAAGATCTCATTTACATTAGGATATTTTTCTGAAAAGACGTAATTTTTCTTTAGTGTGAATTTTCATGTGTCTTAATAAATTGGATTTGTGATTAAAGTTTTTTAAACACTCTGAACACTGATAAGGGTTTTCTCCTGTATGACTTCTTTTATGTGCAACCATATCAGATTTTCGAATAAAGTCTTTTAGACACTCCGAACATTTATATGGCTTCTCTCCTGTATGGATACGCATGTGCTTTACTAAATTAGACTTTGTTTGTACTTTAATTAGACACACCGAACACTGATGATACAGATGTTTTCCTGTATGAATTTTCATGTGTAATACTAACTCACTTTTCCGAGAAAATCTTTTCAAACATTCTGAACACTGATATGGTTTCTCACCAGTATGAATTCTCATATGTTCTACCAAATGAGATTTTCTTGAGAAATCTCTTAGACACTCTGAACAGTGATATGGTTTCTCTCCAGTGTGAATTCTCATATGCATATCTAAATGTGACTTCTGTGAAAAGTCTTTTGGACACTCTGAACAATGATATGGTTTCTCTCCTGTGTGAATCCTCATATGTTTTACCAAGTCAGCATTTTCTTTAAAGTTTTTTGGACACACTGTACATTGATATGCTCTTTCTCCTGAATGAATTTTCATATGCGATACTAAATAAGGCTTTTGTGAAAATGATTTTAAACACTCTGAACATGGATAGGGCTTCTCTCCAGTATGACTTCTCATGTGTGACACTAAATAACATTTTTGTGAAAATTCTTTGAAACACTTAGAGCAATGATAGGATTTTTTCCCAGCATGTTTTCTCATGTGTAATACTAAATTAGATTTTATTGGAAAACTTTCAAAACACTGTGAACACTGATATGCTTTCTCTCCCGAGGGACTTTTTTTAGCATTTGCAAGTTCATATTTTTTTTTACAGTCTCTTAGACTCACTGAGCATTGATGTGGGTTATCTTTAGAAAGTAACTTATTTTGTGCTGCTGGAGTATTTCGTCTTTTATGTATTTTAGACATACTGAAGAGTGACATAAATAACTTTAGGTAATGACCTCTCTTATTTCATCCTTGAAATTTTTTCAACTTTTTCTAATTATAAACTAAACTGATTTATCTTTTCTATCAACTAGAATGATTCTTCTGCTGTCACAAATGTTAATCTAGTTTGAAAATTTCTAACGGGTTTTATTTCCTGTTCAAACTGTTGCAAGTTACACTAAAAAATATTGATAAAAAACTTTAACTATTTATTTTTTCCTGTAAGGCCTCTTTAAAATGATACTTGATATAAGGGATAGTATTTTCTACATTGTTTACATTGCACTGAACAGTAACAAGTATTTTTTTTTTTTTGTATAACTCTCGATGAAAATAAATTCGTAACATTATGAGGCCACACATGAATGAATTATAATTTTTCTGCTAAATTTTATTACGTTCTAAAGGATGAAATATTAAAAAAAGTAATTTATGGTGTGATGTATTTTATACATATGCAAAATTAATACTGTTTAAACATTTATACCTATAAACATTGAATTATGCACACAGAAAGAATAAAAAAATGTGTACTGCAATAAGTGCATATTAATGTCATTTAATCAAAAAATTTAAATGAGCACAAAAATGTGAACTAGAGTTTAATAAGATGCTAGGTGCAGGATAATGAAAAATTCAGGAATATTTTATGATGAGAAAGTATGATTAGGTTCATGGATCATGTATCACATATACAATTATTTTTTAATTTCTACTTTTTCACAACAGATAAATAACTACACTTAGCATCAAAAGTTTATTAAGGTCACAATCCATTTAACTGGGAATTTTCAAAAAATAGTGATATAGTCTGACTTTGATAAGCATTAGTAGTACATAATCAGCCACTTCTAAATACTTCTAATAAATTATCCCATTCATTATTTATATAAATGTTATGTTTTGAAAAAGAATTAACTTCAGCACCTATGATGTTCATTATGCATGTTCAGGGATGTGATGAATACGTTCCTAATGCAATAGAAAAAACTGCTGTGAGAAACAACCAGAATTAGAGAATAAAGTTGTCTATAAGCTGTTAAAAATGAAGGTGTGTAGTTGTAGTAGTAGTAGTAGTAGTAGTAGTAGTCCAGCTGATGATGTGCAAATAGTGCATCAAACATGCACTATTTTCAGACACTATTTATGTTATAGTCAGTTCTGGTATTATATATACTGTACATAAGACGGCATTTCTGAGACTTACACAAGCTTTACGCTGCAGCAAATATAATTCTTCTCTTGTAAAGGTGAGCTGAAATAAGAAAGAACCACTGTAAAAGAAACTTTTGCTTTTAGTTCAAGATTTAGAAAAATATCAAGTGGAATACAGGAGAATCCTTTTTTTTATGATTGTTAGGTTCCCAACTCCCAGCGATAAGTGAAAATCATGAGTGGAAAAAAAGCATTTTTTCAATATCAAATGCATCTAAAGTGCCTATTGCTGCAAAAAATGTGATATCTAATAAGCATAGAGATCTCCAGTGAACACTAGAAAGGACTGCCCTTCTAGCATCCAGCCTGTTACTGGGTTTTTGTAACAAGTAGTCAGTATCCTGGTCCAATTATCCATTAGAATTCAGTAAGATTCAATAGTGCTTCAGGTTTACAACTGGTAGGCTACTAACTAAAGAAATTAAAATTTAATATGTTTATTAATAAAAAGGTTGTCTAGGCATTTATTATCAAAGTAAATTATAGTAATCAATATAATAAAAATAATCACCTCTCTTGTGTACAGTAGTATTGTGCTGAAGGCACATATCACATCTTTTTGGCTTTTAAGTACTGTCTGGTACATTGTTAGCAAATAATAACATAATACAAATATATACATGTAAGTTTGTGTGTGTGTAAGTGCTCAAGGTAGTTCGCTATGTTTCAAGACTCGACTAGACTTAACCAGTGACTGACTAAAAGTCCTCACATAAACTAACTTCTTGACCAACCTGGCAATCAGAACAGCTTGCTTGAACAATAAAATGACTGATAAGCCGAACAGCAATATAACAAGCAATAGCGACACAGAATCAGGAACAAGAAGATAATGTAATGACACTAAGTAGGGACCATCTGCAGATCCTCCACAAAAGTCACAAAACTCCCATACTACTGAATTTAAGTTCAGCATTAGAAAATCCCTGACTGTGACAATACACAGATACCAGTACAAATTAGGTCAGAAGCTACAGCTCAGGACCTGAGTGTCTCAGAGTGTCTAAGAGAGAGACAACCTCAGTACGTCAAAAATCACTAAGTCTAGACTATGTTCTGTGAACAGAGTTCCACAGAACCAACAACAAGAAAGAGACAGAGACAATCTTCCAACAAGGACCAGCAAGGGAGAGCTAGAGGCACGTCTTGCTAGAAGAACGTCCAACCGACAAGAGACTGAGCAGCCCAGGCAGACTACTCCCGGTGAGGTGTCATCACCCCCCCCTGATCACGCGACTCCGTGGACTGCTGCTGCCCAGCAACATAGAGAAGCCAGCAGCGTAACGAGCAACAAGGGATAATTACAGTAGTTAGACAATCAACACTCGAACTACGAGCACTGAATAATATACAGTGGAACGTCAAAAATCGAACATATCACATATCAAACTTTTCGAAAATAGGACCATTTTTTTGGACAAACTGTGTCCCTATTATCAAACGCTCCCCTATTTTGGGCCCCCGGGTAAGCCCTGTTTGCCCCCCCGCTCTGTCGAGCCCAGTGCAGGCGCCGAGCAGTTTATTTTGTTTATGCTACACTCTTTTTCACCTTTTTACGTTTAAATTTTCGTTGTGTTTAGGCTTGTGTGCTGTGAAAAAGCTCCCAGGGGCCCAAAGAAATTTGCTAGTGGTACCCCTGTGGAAAGAAATGAAAACATCATAGATGTGAAGAAGAAAAATAATCAGAAGTATGAGATGATGTGAGACTTGTTGAGCTTGCCGGTTAGGGGGAAAAAAGTCGACCATCGTTTTTTCCTGCAAAGAAAAAACAAATCAAGGAAGTATGTTGCGAAAGGTGTTTGTAAAGGGGTTACTCAGCCTGTAACAATTCTCAGTATTCAAAGGCGGCTCCTCCTCAAAAAAAAAAATTAAATTTATAGAAAAAGAACAAAAACTGACAAACATAAAACATTTTATTTTTTAAAAAAAATATAAATATAAAACATTTAAAATATGAAATTTTGACCTACATTAACCCTTTGATGTAAAACCCCCCATCCTGAGGTGTTCCTGTGTCGAAAAATTTTAAAAAAAAAAAAAATTTTTTTTTTTTTATGAAATATAGGAATCTTTTCCCGAGTAATGACCCAAAAAAAAAAAAACGAAATTTGATGAAAACTGAGGGAAATTATGTCTCCCGAAGTTACGACTTCCGCGATATTTAAAAATCGGCGTTTCCCATTTTGGCCCTATTTTGGCTTTCGTTGTTCCTCGACCAAACTCATGCTATTTCTTTGAACTCCATTTTCTCTATCTTGAGTACAAAAAAACCCCATTTCCGATTTAAACTACCCAATAATGTGGTCAAAATTTGCAATTTGGCCAATTTCATAAAAATTTTAAAAAAATGACAATTTCAAAATAAGGTCCGAATGAAAAAATGCAGACATTTCCCGGCCTAAAATAAAATTTTTTTCGTTCATCAGTCGTCTCCCCAAACCCCTCTGATATTGCCTTGCTTTCTATTTTTAATTTTTTTTCAAAAAAAAAAAGAAAATTACATTTCAGATACTGCAATACTGTAAATTGTATAAATCATGACCCATTCTGGCTGCATATTTGAATGGCTAGTTGGACATTTTTTGGGCAATGACATATTTGTTTATTTTTAACTTTGGGAAAAATCAAAAAATTTTCCCTTTTTTGAGCTCCCTTTTCCAGTTCTTTTTTTAATAAAAAAAATCAAATCACCGTATTTCTATAATATTTTTCCTTCTATAAATAGACCAAAAAAACAGAATACAACTTAAAACTATACGAAAAATAACCCCAAATCGGGATTTTAATTAAAAAAAACGGTCTTTTTTTTTTTTTTTCCCTTATTACTGGTGCTCCAGGATTTTTTTATATGGTTTCACATGACCACACGACCAATTCTCTCAAGAGGGCCCACCGCTTTCTCCCGCTTGATTTGAAGCGCTTTTAATTTATGAGTAATATACGTCAAACACGGTACCCCTTTAAGACGTAATAAGGGCCCCGACAGTCAAAAAGGGTTAAAAAAAAATGAAAAATGAAAAAAAAAAAATGATATCAAAATTTAAAGCTAATTATATTAAAAATTGGGGGTCTGGGTTGGGGACCCTGCGTGTTGTTGAAAATGTAGCCTTGCTGATGAGGGGGGGGGGGGGTCCAGGTGTTTGTGACAACCAACCGGCCGTTCTTTACAATTTGCCGTAAAATAATCTATCCGGGTGACAAAAAGCAGGTTCTTTACCGCTGAACTTCAACAAGTGCCCGGTAAGTAGATAAAACATGGGGCGTCTCAGGACGTTAGCCGTCTCCTTCAATTTACCATTTTTTGGAGGGGACCCCTTTTGTCATTTCCAAACTGGAAAGAGATACAGGTTACCCTTTCTTAAACCCCCAGGGTTTCGGGGCGTACTGTCGGTTCGACCCGGGGTTTTTGCGTCTAGAAACCCCAAAAATTTTTTAGCGCCCCCAAATCTAGTGGGAGAAAACTGGTAGGCCTTCATTGAAAAAAAGGGAAAAAGGGTCTAGTGGGGCATGTGCACAGTCTAAAAAAAATCCCGGCACAAGGCTAAAGAAAAAAAAAAACTTTGCCCTTTTTTTGGAAAAAAACAGCGACTTTGCACTGTATTTTCGTATGGTATTTATTGTTGTTATTTAGTTTTCTTGGTTTCTTTTTATAGAAGGGAAGACATATTACAAAAAATAATGATTTGATGGTTTACAATGAAAGATACCTTGAAATTGACCCCAAAGTAGCGAAATGTTTCGATTTTTTACTAATTTTTCAAAAGTAAACAAATCGTCCCAAAGGGGTCCAATACACTTAACTGGTGAGTTAATATTCTTTCCCCCAAGTGCGCCATAATATTTATCCATTTTTTTTTTTCCCTCAAGGAAGGTTCCTTGATGTTGTGAGGGGCTTTTGATTTGGGAATTGATCTGTGCTCCACTTCCCCCCCCGAATTACCCTGAATACCTTCCACCCCTCCCCCCAAGGCGCTGTATAACCTCCGGGTTAGCGCTCCCCCCTTGATTATTAATAATATACCATTTTTACATAATGCAGTAGTGCAAACAGTAAATTTTAAATATTTTTTTGTTGAGAATAAAAAACAAAGTGGAAAGCAAAAGAATAAGAGGGGCCTTGAGACATGACTAATGACCAGAGGAAATGTCATTTTAGTGCCAGGAATGTCTTTCTTGTTTATTCTGGACCCTATTCGGAAATTGGCATCTTTTGAAATTTTTTATGAAAAATTTGGGAAAATTTCTAAATTCTGACCACTGTACTGGATAGTTGAATTTCATAAATGGGTGGTTTCTTGCACTCATTTGATAGAAAAAAATGGAGTTCTAGCGAAATATTCATGTTTTTTGCCGACTAGTACAGTGGAATTGGCCGAAAATGGGGCTCAAAGTGGGCAAAATCGCCGATGCGTAAATATCCCCGAGACCGCTAACTTCGCGAGAGCATAATTCCGTAAGTTTTCCATCAAATTTCAAACTTTTGGTGTCCTTATGATCGGGAAAAGATTCTCTATCTTTTCATAAGAGAAAATTTTTTTTTTTTTTTTTAAATTTGGCCGACCCTGAGAACGAGTTTCGGAGAGGGCCTGTCGACCCTCAAAGGGTTAAGAAATCACTCTCCATGATAAGTACAATACCTAAAAGACGTGGTGATTATTAAGACATTTAACATAAAGCAAGACTGAAAGGACTAAGTTTATTATTGGTCAAAAGTGAAGCTTTCAACCAATAAGTCCACTAGAACATGAGCAGGCGTGTACTTACAGTAGTGCTGGGAGTTGAGAGTAGAGTGATTACTGTTTGGCCGGAGCCCCACACGTCACCTTTCGGGGGTGGAAAGAGGGAGGGGAAGGGATAGCGGGAGCTAGACTGACCCTACCTTAACAAGTAGCCGGCAAACAAACTATTGTTACTATATACTCCATCGTTACTCCTATCTATTGAACTTTTCCCGTACACTCCCCCATACCAAGACTTACAGTCAAGGAGTATAAGAAGAATAGGCGAGGAATAAGTTCTAACATGTGGAAGTCGCGTAAGACAACAAATCTTCTACTGACTGTCACTACTTAACCAGTCAGAGAAATAATTGGATGAATCATTGATATACACTATACTGAACTTAAAAGCTTGGAGAGCCAATGTCCACCTCAAGAGGCGACTGTTCGTTCCCTTAACCCTTTCAGGGTCCAAGGCCCAAATCTGGAGTCACGCACCAGTGTCCAAGAATTTTCAAAAAAAAAATTTATTTTTTCTTATGAAATCGTAGAGAATCTTTTTGTGAAGGTAATAAAACAAAAAGTACGAAATTTGGTGGAAAATTGACGAAATTATGCTCTCGCGAATTTTGACGTGTCAGCGATATTTACGAATCGGCGATTTTGCCGACTTTGACTCCCATTTTAGGCCAATTACATTATTCCAGTCAACCAAATTCTTAGCTATTTCACTAGTATTACTTCTATTCTATCGATTGAGCACAAGAAATCGCCAAGTCAACTGTTTCAAACTACAAAATAAAGTGATCGGAAATTGTTAATTTGGCCAATTTAACACAAAGTTCAAAATATTCCAATTTCAAAATAGGGTCCAGAATGAACAATGTAGCATTCTTGGCACTAAACTAACATTTCCTCTGTTCATTAGTTATGTTTTGAGGCTTTACAAATAAATTCCATTTTGATTTTTTATTCACATAATGAATTTTTATTCACACCAAAAAATAGAAGATTTACTGTTATGCAATACTGTAATAATTGTATAAATATCATCACCATATTTGTGAATGTATATTAGACCCACCAGCTGCGTGTATTAGACGTGTGAGGTCGTTTGTTTACTCTTGAATATCGGCAAAAATTTAACATTTCTGCTACTTTGAGCTCAGTTTCAAGCCATTTCCAGTGCTAAAACCAATCAAAATCATCTCTATTTCTGTAATATGTCTTCCATTCTATCAAATGAGACCAAGAAATCGCAAATACAACTATAAAAACATACGAAAAAAACACTGCAAAGTTGCTGTTTTAATCGAAAATCATGATTTCATTTTTTTTCTCTCATTATACACAGTGTGATGCAGGATCTGTTTTATGTGGTGCACACATACCACATAGATGTATTCTCTCATATCTAGGCCCAAATGTACCACTCACAGTTTATCGAGTGAGCTGAGCCATGGGTAGATCTACGTTTGGACCCCGAACAAA